>JASVEL010011336.1:0-71180 GCA_032618575.1 Nicotiana noctiflora | reverse complement strand
AGCCTTCCCCAAACTACCAAGCACCCCTACCTCTTACCAAACTCCACTACTCACTAATCAATTACCTCCTACATATCAGTCCATTTCACCTAAATACTCCCAACTAGCACATGTTTACCAAGCCCACAACACTCAACCATCCCACTACCAATCCCCTCCTCCGTGCCAAAACTTCCCTAGAACTGGACCAAACTTTGACTGAAAACTCCCAATACAATACACGGCCATTACTGAACCTATCGACCAGTTGTATGAAAGACTCAAAATTGTTGGTTATGTCAACCCTAACCTTGCTACTCCTGAGAACCCTTCTTAGTGGGTTAATCCAAATAAGTCCTATGCATACCATTTCGACATGAAAGGACACATCAATAATGAATGCATCTCTTTGAAAGATAAAATCTAGACTTTAATTGATAAGTGTGGCAAAGGAGCCCACTCCAAATCTCTGCAATAACCCGCTGTCAGATCATAAGGGTGGAGGCGTTCACATGATTTAAATACATGATGATTGGGATGCCAAGGGATCGATTAGTTTGATCATAGAAGGTGATGATCTAAAGAAGCCAATAGCCACCCTTCATCCAATTGTAGTCCAGATTCAGCCCTCCAGCAGCGCCGAGGTAAATATGTCCATGCCACTTGAGTTTATAGAATCATCCTCTGCAAATATGCCAGCGCTAATTGAGGTTGAGTTTATGTCGCCAGCAAACGCACCTACACCCTTCGAAGTTGCAATTTTACCGCCTAAGGGACATGCTCTATTCAGAGTAAAGATAGCCACGCTAATTCCAGTAGCAATGTTGGATGTAACACCATTTCATACAAATCCTATATCTTGGGACTACACATCCGAGGCAAGAAGGAAAGGCAAGGTCATGTTCGGAGAAACTATTGTTGCATAGGTTATAATGAGAACTAATAGGGTTTATACCCTGGAACATTTGGCAGAGTCAAGCAAGAAAGCCTTTTGTCGGCCAACCATCACTAAAACTGGGCCTGATGATATCTGGAAAAAGATACAAGCCAAGGAATACTCAACCATTGATCATCCCAACAAAATATCGGCACAAATGTCTATCCCTGTTTTGCTAAAGAGTTTTGATGCACACACGAATGCCCTATTAAGAGTACTCAGTGAGGCATATGTATAGAGCAATATCACCAGCAGAGAGATGGCTAACACAGTAGGAAAGGTATTAAAAATTAACAAGATCACTTTTCATAAAGATGAGCTGCGACCTAAAAGGTTGAGTCACAACAAGGCATTGCACATCATCGTGCAGTGCAAAGTTTATTTTATCACCAGGATTTTAATTGATGGATGGTCCATCCTTAACATTTGTCCATAGGTAACACCTGTCACATATCCTTTTTACTACTTTTTAAGATAAAGTATACCCCAAGAAGGAATATAATAATAACAATGGGGAAGGAGTTTTTCCACTTTAAGGACAATTGGAACGGGATTTATTTAGATTTTAGAGTCGCCTCTTGGGAAGATAATGGTGTCCCAAGTTACCGGTTTAATACCGAATCTGAGCAAATATGACTCTATTTGAACAGTCCGCGAAACTAGAAATCCGGATAAGGAATTCTGTTAACCCGGGAGAAGGTGTTAGGGACTCCCGAATTCTGTCATTCTAGCACGGTCGCTCAACTACAGTAGTTGTCTTTATTGATTTCTTTATATGCTTTTACAAATGCAAATGTCGCATTTTGTTATTTTAATGACTTGCGACGTCGCGAATACGTATTTCGAGTGACACCGCAACCAGTACGCTTGTGACTTTAGTGCATTTCAGCTTCGCCGGGATTTGAGATTGGAGTCACATAAATGTGCACTCATATTAAGGATGTATATTGGCCAAGGAAAATGAATATTGAGCTAGAATCAGCATGTTGGAAAAACAATTTCAGGACCTCAAATTCGAAAGCAGCTTGCAAGAAACAACCGATGAGGGTGAAAGGAAATAGCGGAGGAAAGAAAATGAAACATCGAAGGCTCGGATTGTGAAAATGAGAACAACAACTGAAACCCCAGTTCGACTTGCCTGGGATGAAAATCTAATTGAAAACCCACGGCACAAGGTGAACGATTATAGCTTTGATTTAAATAAAGCTGAGAAAGAATTAGTTGGGGTTCGGAAACAACTGGCCAAGAATGCCGAAGAAAGGGCTCGGATGGTTCGACAGTTAAAGGATGAACATAATGCTCAAGTAGCCCGATTAAGGAAGAAGATTGTTACGGCCGAGGTCAAAAGTAGAAAACAAACTAAAGAATTTGATATAGAGAGAGAACATTGCTACATGGCCATGGCCCGATTAGAATTGGAGCTCCAACAACACTAAAAAAAGAGCCAGAAAACCTTGGATGCTCGTGCCGAACAGATTGGGAGGTTGCTTCAAGAGAAAGGGGTCATCAGGGAAAGAATTGTCAACATTGCTCAATACATTACGCGGAAATGCCAACTGTGCGAGGATATGACCCAGTCTACGTTTACCGCATCAACAATGATCTTTGTGAAACAAGTGATGACCGACCTGGACAAACTCCAAATGGGATTAGCATATAGGCCCGTGGTAAAATCGAATGATGTCTCGCGGGCACTAGGGGCTTTAATGTATTCATAGGGCATGCATTTTTGTATTTGTATTTTTTGCATCTAGAAGGTTGTAGTACAGAATTACCTTTTGTAATCAATGTTTGAATATCAATGAAAATCCAAAAGTTGTCATTATTTTTCCTTATATATGCAAATTACTTGAGCGATAAGCAAACATATAGGATCAAAAAATGAAAAAAAAGAGAAGAGAGAAAAAAAAAGAAAAACAATAAAAAAAAATGAGTGGAAACAAAAGAAAAGAAAAAGAAAAGCCCAAAAAGAAAATTGGCGGGTCAAAAGAAGAATAATAATGCCGAGATGATGCATAATTGCGAGGAAAAAATTGTGTTTTTAAAACTTGTGATGTTTATCTATTACGATCTAACTATTAACAAGTTTTTGTCGTTGATGAGTATCAGATAAAACAGTTAGCAACTGGCATTCTGGCACATCACAACTACAACACTCTTTCTAAATGCATGACAAAAGCAGTAACCCAAGAAATTGAGCCGACAATCATGGATCCCGTGCAGGAGGAGGAAGTAATAGATGTGAATAGAATGAAAGAAGAGATGGATAAGTTTAAACAACAGATGTCGGAAATGTATCAGGCTTGGTCAAGGGGGCAACCCTTACCATCTTACCCATCTAACACCACATATATTCCTCCGTCAAACCCAAACCAAGAACCACCCACCATGAATTCATCTTCTACATATCCCGCTTACCCGCACTATTACGCCACTACATCACAAGTACCACCCTGGCTTCCTAAACAAGCTCCACCACTACCACCCCAGACCGATCCCGTGTATGTGGCGCCACCACCTTCCACTTTACACAAACCCTCTAGTGAGCATGTATTTCATATCCAGGATAATCATTACTACCCTCCAGAACACACCTTCAGACAACATGATTCTTACCACTTATCGATACGACGGAGGAGGAGAAACCTGCTAGAAACCTTGAACAAGAGGTGGTGGTCAGGAATATGAAGAGCCTTGAGCAGTCGTTTCGCAATATGCAGGGTCTGGGAGGCCAAGTAAGCCTTGAGCCTTGGCATACAAGGACGTATGTTTGTTCTCCGAGGTACAGCTGCCCGTCGAGTTTAAATTGCCAAAATTTGACATGTATGATGGCCATGGTGATCCAGTGGCTCATCAGAGAGGATATTGCAGCAAAATGCGTGGAGCTGGGGGAAAGGATGAACTACTTATGGCCTACTTCAGTCAAAGCCTCAGTGGCTCAGCATTAGAATGGTACACCCGTCAAGATCATACCTGATGGTTCATTTGGGACAATTTGGCTCAATCATTTGCGAACCATTTTCAATATAATCTAGAAATCATCCCTGATAGATTGTCATTGACCAAGATGGAAAAGAAACCCGGAGAAAGCTTTCGGGAGTATGGTTTCAGGTAGAGGGAACAGGCGGCCCATGTGGATCCACCAATGAATGAAGGAGAAATGGTAGATTGTTTCGTACAAGCTTTGGAGCCGACATACTACGGCCATTTGGTGTCTGCGATTGGAAAGAGCTTTAATGATGTAGTGAAGATGGGGAGTTTTGTGGAAGAAGATTTGAAAATGAACAAGATTATGAGCTACTCAGCCATCAAGGCTACAAATCAAGCAATTCACACGGAGACGAGAGGATCAATTGGGAAGAAGAAGAAAGAAGAAGTGGCGGTTATAGATGGAAGATCTTGGTCCCGGGGCCCCAATCCATATCATCACCAACCTTGCCCATACCAACCGTATCCACCAGCACCATATAACCCACCTCCACATTATTATCCTCCGACTGGACCTCAATTCTCCGTCCAGCATGCTCAATCCTACCTACCGCCTCCACCTTCATGGCAAAACCCAGCTTCTCAGAATGTCTACCATGCCCAAAATGCCTACCCACCATAAAAAACCTACAGAAATCCTAACCGAACTAGTTTCTGTCCTGACCCTGAAGTGAAAAGTGACAGGGCTCAGAGAAATAAAATATTCACTCTTCTGGGAGAATCATATACCAGCCTCTTCCACCGATTGAGAGAATTGGGAATGCTGAGTCCCATTGAGCCATAAATTCCCAATCCTTCAGCAAGAAACTTACATCAATCCATCCATTGTGAATACTGTTCTGGGGCACCGGGATATGATACGGAGAAATGTTGGCACCTAAAGTATGCGATACAGGAACTCATTGACTCCAGAAGAATTGAGGTGCAAGCACCCGAGACTCCCAACATCACGCAAAATCCTTTGCCGGTGCATCATTAAACATATATGATAGAAGCAGCCGACGGAACAAGCAAGATGGATGTTCAATTTGTTGGACCCCACATTAGGCTAAATAGCTAGGAAGCTACTCCTCTTCAAATCGGGATGGAGTTGTGGCAGTTAGCTTTTAATATTCCATTCCCAAAACTGTCTTGTTTCAAAAATTGTAATCCTATGTTCCATCTAGTCAAATGTATCCAAACCTTGTTACCTTTCTAAGTTTAATGCAAGGCAATTTCTTTCTTCCTCTATTTTTAGCCTTATTTTATTTTTCTTCTTTTTCTTGTACAACCTAGTATTTGCTGATTTCAATGATATGTCATGCATGAAGGATCCCCGGTCCAGTCCTGATAATCGGATAGATATACAAGAAATTAGAAATGAATATGAAGTGGAATATGATGATGAGGAAGTGTTGGGGAAAATTAGTAAAGATTTGATCCATTATGAAGAAAAACCCAAACAAAATTTAAATGAGACGGAGTCTATTAATTTGGGAAATGAGGAGAATATTCGAGAAACAAAGATTAGTGTACACTTAGAGACTTCACTCAGAGAAGATTTGATCAGGTTGTTACATGAGTATAAGGACATATTTGCTTGGTCTTATGATGACATGCCCATGCTCAGTACTAACTTGGTGGTACATAAGTTGCCCATTAATCCAGAATGCCGGTCGATTAAACGAAACTTATGAAAGTTCAAAACGGATATTAGTGTGAAAATAAAAGAAGAGGTCAATAAGAAATTTGAGGCAAAGGTCATATGGGTCACCAAGTATCCCACCTAGTTAGCCAATGTTGTGCCTATTCCAAAGAAAGATGGAAAAACCAAAGTGTGCGTTGATTACCGAGACCTCAATAAAGCCAGTCCGAATGATGATTTTCCATCGCCAAATATCCACATATTGATTGATAATTGTGCCAAACATGAGATTGGTTCTTTTGTGGATTGTTATGTGGGTTATCATCAGATCCTGGTGGACGAAGAAGATGCAGAAAAGACAGCCTTTATCACACCTTGGGGGACATATTGCTACAGAGTAGTGCCATTTGGGTTGAAGAATGCCAGAGCTACATATATAAGAGCAATGACCATTATGTGTCATGACATGATACATCGAGAGATTGAGGTGTATGTGGGTGATGTTATTATCAAGTCTAAAAAGCAGTGTGATCATGTCAAAGACTTGAGAAAGTTTTTTTAGAGGCTTCGAAGATATAATCTCAAGTTCAATCCAGCAAAATGTGCTTTTGGAGTACCATCGAGAAAGCTATTGGGGTTCATAGTAAGCCGGCGGGGTATTGAATTAGACCCATCAAAGATAAAAGCAATCCAGAACTTACCTCCGCTGAAGAACAAGAAAGAGGTGATAAGTTAGTTGGGCAGGTTGGATTATATTAGCAGATTTATTGCTCAGTTGAGATTGACTTATGAGCCCATTTTAAAATTATTAAAAAAATGATGCGGTAAATTGGACTGAGGAATGTCAAGATGCATTTGACAAAATCAAGGAATATCTAGCCAATCCTTCAGTGTTGGTTCCTCCAGAACCTGGAAGGCCCTTGATCCTTTATCTGACTGTATTGGATAATTCTTTTGGCTATGTACTGGGGCAGCACGATGAAATAGGGAAGAAAGAGCAAGAAATATACTATCTTAGTAAGAAATTTAAAGAACATGTTTTGCTTTAACTTGGGTTGCACAGATGTTGAAACATTACTTGTCGGCTTATACCACTTATCTTATATCTCGGTTGGATCCACTGAATTTCATCTTTCAAAAGCCTATGCCCACAAGAAAGCTCGTTAAACGGCAAATTCGACTCACAGAGTTTGATATTGTTTATGTAACCCGCACTGCAATAAAGGCAGAAGTAGTCACCGACCATTTGGCAGAAAATTCGGTCGATCATTAGTATGAACCGTTAAAGACATATTTTACTGATGAAGAGACAATGAATATTGAGGAATTGGAACAAGACGACAAGTCAGGCTGGAAACTATACTTTGATGGGGCCGTCAATAGCAAAGGGGTCGGAATTGGGATAGTGCTCATTTCAGAAACGGGTCAGCATTATCCTGTTACCGCTCAGCTCCAATTTTTCTGTACTATAACTTGGCCGAGTATGAAGCTTGTATTTGGGATTAAGAATGGCAATAGACATGCGTATTCAAGAGATTTTGGTCATGGGTGACTCGAATCTCTTGATACATCAAATTCAAGGTGAATGGGAGACAAGGGATTTGGAACTTATACCATATCGACAATGTCTACATGAACTATCTCAGAAGTTTTAGTCCATAGAGTTCAGGGATATCCCACGAATGAATAACGAAGTTGTAGATGCCCTGGCCACATTATCGTCCATGTTGCACCATCCGGACAAAGCTTATATAGATCCACTATAGATACAAGTTCGTGATCAAAATGCTTATTGTTTCACGGTAGAAGAGGAACTTGACGGCGAGCCATGGTTCCATGATATTAAAGAATATTTGAGGAAGGGGGTGTACCCAGCACAAGCCACGGTAGATCAGAAAAGTGCTATAAGGCGACTAGCGAGTGGAATTTTCTTTAGCGGAGGAGTTGTATACAAGAGAACCCCAGATTTGGGTTTACTGAGATGTATAGATACACAGCAGGCCGCTACAATCATGGCTAGATTACATGCAGGAGCTTGTGGACCTCATATGAGTGGATATGTTTTGGCCAAGAAAATACTAAGAGCTGGATACTATTGGCTCACCATGGAGTGTGATTGCATTTGGTATGTGCGAAAATTCCACCAATGCCAGATACACTGAGATTTGATTCATTACCCACCCTATGAGTTACATACAATGTCAGAACCATGGCCATTCGTCGCCTGGGGCATGGATGTCATCGGTCCAATAGAACCCGCAACATCTAATGGGCACGTATTTATCTTGGTAGCAATTGATTATTTCACTAAATGGGTGGAGGCGAAGACATTTAAAGCAGTAACAAAGAAGGCGGTAGTGGATTTCGTACATACAAATATCATTTGTGGCTTCGGAATTCCTAAAATGATTATCACGGACAACGGGGAAAATCTTAATAGTCACATCATGACAGATGCATGTCAAAAGTTCAAAATCTTGCACCGTAACTTTACACCTTATCGGCCTAAAGAAAAAAGGAATAGTTGAGGCTGCATATAAAAACATTAAGAAGATTCTCAGGAAAATGGTGGAAGAGTCAAGACAGTGGAAGGAAAAATTACTAGTTTCTCTCATGGGTTATCGTACTACTGTGCGTACTTCATTTGGTGCAACCCCTTACCCATTGGTGTACGGAACAAAGGCACTAATACCTGTAGAGATTGAAATACCTTCCTTCCGGATTATAGCCGATGCTGAAATTGATGATGATGAATGGGTAAAAGCCCGGTTAGAGCAATTGAGCTTGATCGATGAAAAAAGGTTAGCAGCAGTATACCACGGACAGTTGTACCAACGAAGGATGGCCAGAGCATATAACAAGAAAGTACGTTCACGGAAATTCGAAGTTGGACAGTTGGTGCTAAGACGTATTTTACCACACTAGGCCAAAGCAAAAGGAAAGTTTGCACCTAATTGGTAAGGGCCATTCATGGTGACTCGGGTACTGTCCAACGGAGTTTTATATCTAACAGATGTGGAAGGGAAATGTGTAGAGACAGCTATCACCTCCGATGCAGTCAAAATATACTATGTATGATCCCTTTTTCATATGTACAATTGTATTTGTCATCATTTTGAAATTGGAATGATGAAGGCATGTTATTTCTCTATCCAAACACTTTACTCATTGCTACCCCTTTTGAGCCTTATTTCATTATTCTTTCATACCCCTCTCTCGGAATCAATTATGAACAATGAAATGAAAAAAAAGAATGAAAAGAAAAGAAAATGAGAATAAATGAAAAAAATGAAAATGAAGAAAAAAAAACATATAGAAAAAAATATATATATACAAAAATCGGGAAAAAGTCAAATGATACAGAAACCTTAGGGTACGAACTACGTTTGACTTAATTTCGAAAGGGTACGTAGACAGCCTCAATGAGGTTCAGTCATGACAGAAATAAAATCCAAGATTCCCCAAATATTGAAACTGGGGCAAAAGTTATATTTTGTGATTCCGAAAATTGTAATTGTTTCGAACCCACGTTTAAATTTTTAGCCTTTATACCTTTCTTTCTAAACGCATACAAAATCCATATTATGGTCCAAAGAGAGAGCTTCTGATTGATTTCAGAAAATGACTATACAATAGGAAGAAAGAGAAACACATCAGGGACAAATACCCGGAAGTTTGGAAATTGAAAAATAAAGAAAATAAAATGAGAGTCTTATTGGTGAAAACCCTCACGGGCACCATAAGGCAAATGTGAGGTGAGAGAAAATAAAAATGAGAGAGTCTTATTGGTGAAAACCCTCACGAGCACCATAAGGCAAATGTGAGGTGAGAGAAAATAAAAGTGAGAGAGTCTTATTGGTGAAAACCCTCACGAGCACCATAAGGCGAAAGTGAGGAATGACGTGATGAAAGGAAGATGGCAAGATAAGAAAGGTTTGGGTTGATGGAAAGGTAAAATTAAGTCACCAACGATTTGATTGGACGGACTGGGCCGGATAGTCAAATGCATCGCATGGTCAAAGGAATCAGCCTTCATACCCAGGTAAGTTCCATCTTTTACCTAAAAAAATATCCTTATCCTAAAATTCAGGTCATTGCATTTCACTCTATTTGTTGAAAACCTGTTTCCAGTTGAAATCTAGCTGCCAGCTTCTCATGTTGGATGGCATAATAATACTGGGTCCTTCAAAGAAAAAGAGAAAAAATAATGGAGATCACTTAGCCAAAGGGAATAAAAGAGAAAAGAACAAAAAGAGAAAAGCGAAAATGGATCACAAGGGAGAAATTGAGAAGACAATCAGGAAAAAAAGCAGTACAAAGCAAGATGAGGCAGACGGTGGAAGCAAGGCCAGCAAGAATGCCAGTCGCAAACCATCATTTTATAACTAATAAATTGTTCACTGATTTAGACAGGGACAAAAAATTCAAATTCTGACTAATCACTTTAAAGTGAATCTGACCAATGTGGGAGAAAACAATCAAAAATAAGCAGCAATAAAGGAAAGAATCCACAATGGATAACATACTAATCAGGAACCTACGCGAACAACTACGGAGGTATTATCTTTTACTTTTAGAATTCACACACAGTTATCAAACTGAGGGAATATTTTTCTGCATTTTCATTTCTGCATCAGGCCCCCACCTGGATAATGAGAGAATATTTTTCTGCATTTTTATTTTTGCATCAGGCGCCCACCTGGATAACGAGAAAATATTTTTCAGTATTTTCATTCTTGCATCAGGCGCCCACCTGGATAACGAGGGAATATTTTTCTGCACTTTTCATTTCTTCATCAGGCGCCCACATGGACAATAAGGGAATATTTTTCAGCATTTTCAATTTTTGTTCAGGCGCCCACCTGGATAATGAGGGAATATTTTTCTGCATTTTCATTTCTGCATCAGGCGCCCACCTGGATAACGAGGGAATATTTTTCAGCATTTTCATTTTTACATCAAGCGCCCACCTGGATAACCCGGGAATATTTTTCTGCATTAGGCGCCCACATGGATAATAAGGGAATATTTTTCAGCATTTTCAATTTCTGTTCAGGCGCCCACCTGGATAACGAGGGAATATTTTTTTGCATTTTCATTTCTGCATCAGGCGCCCACCTGGATAACGTAAGAATATTTTTCAGCATTTTTATTTCAGCATCAGGCGCCCACCTGGATAACGAGGGAATATTTTTTTGCATTTTTCATTTCTGCATCAGGCTCCCACCTGGATAACAAGGGAATATTTTTCTGCAATTTCATTTCTGCATCAGGCGCCCACCTGAATAACGAGGAAATATTTTTCAGCATTTTCATTTCTGTATCAGGCGCCCACCTGGATAACGAGGGAATATTTTTCTGCATTTCTCATTTCTGCATCAGGCGCCCACCTGGATAATAAGGGAATATTTTTCAGCATTTTCAATTTCTCTTCAAGAGCCCACCTGTATAACAAAGGAATACTTTTCAGCATTTTCAATTTTTGTTAAGGCGCTCACCTGTATAACAAGGAATTACTTTTCAGCATTTTCAATTTCTATTCAGGCGTCCACTTGTATAACAAGGGAATAGTTTTCAGCATTATTAATTTCTGTTCAGGCGCCAACCTGTATAACAAGGGAATACTTTCACCATTTTCAATTTCTGTTTAGGCGCCCACCTGTATAATAAGGAAATATTTTTCAGTATTTTCAATTTCAGTTCAGGCGCCCATGTGTATAACAAGGGAATAATTTCTACATTTTAAAAGTTTTTCTTTTCTATCAAAGTAACATCATGATACATTGAAAGCCCCATACTAAGGCAGAGGAAAGGTTTTCTTGGTTTTTGCAATAAACGGGTATCAACCTGGAGAGCGGATAAACGCATTTTGAAGTCATACAAATGGACGAAGCAATATGTTGGAAGCAAGTCATAAGGAAAAGATTTACAAAAAAAGGAAGATGCAAATAAAGAGCAACATGCAAGATGAAATGGTAACGCAATACAAGAACATAAGACATAGATAGGATTTTTGTAATTCATAGACCATAGCTTATGATAGCTTCTTTATTTTATTTTTATCCCGGTGTAATAAGGAGCCATTCAGCAATAACGGCAATAACAACAGCAATAGCAATGACATCACAATCGCTTGGTAGTTTCAAACTACCAAACCTTCCCAAACTACACTGACCTGATTCCTGTTTAGCCCAGGATTTGTAGGCAACCTCTGAAGCAGGGTGCGGTTAAAAGTTTATCAAAAATGCTTCATACAAAATATGCAAGAAGGCAAAAATCTCTCATTATTGCTCACTTATCTTTGCACTGAAACTCTTCGTGTTCCCGAGCAAAGAGGGGCAGCTGTGAGCACGTGATTTTTGCCCCAAGCAATTAAATTTTAAAATGTATAAAAAATAATACAAAAATAATTTTTGTTTGCAATTGTGTGATTTTCAATGATGAAATACCAATGTTTGTTTAAAAATAAAATTCAAATGAAAATACAAAAGGAATTAATTAGGAAAATATCACAAAAGATGCTAAATATTGTAAAATTAAGTAAAAATACAAAAATATCGAAAAATAGAGTAAAAATACAAAATATTCTGGAAAAATACAAAAATGGAAAAAAAGGAATATATCAGTTGAAAATAAGTACAAAGGGAAATGTACAAAATACAAAAAGAAAATACAAGAAAAAAATTAAATAAAATACAAGTAAAAATAATAAAATACAAAAATACAATATATTGTATAATTAACATTGGGCCAAATACACATAATACATCAAGCCCAAACACAAAACACAGACCATGTCCAAAACATTTTGGCCGGTCACCCACAGCTGCTAACCAAACGACACCGTATAAATTGAACAAATTAGAGCCGTTGATTGTTTTGGTCAACGGACCAAAGAAGGTGGTGTATCTCTTAATTAAACGACGTCGCGTTTGAAACCAATCACAACCGTTCATTACAACAGATTGAACGGATGAGACTATTAGGCCATTAACTAAAACCACGTAGTTTAAAGTAATTAATATCAACTGTTCAAATTACTTGATCTAACAGATCTCATAAGACCTCTCACTAATTCATACAACAGCATTTAAGACCCACCAAATCCTGTATAACAAGGGAATTTCTGTTCAGGCGCACACATGTATAACAAGGGAATACTTTTCAGCATTTTCAATTTCAATTCAGGCGCCCACCCCTATAATAAGGGAATACTTTCTACATTTTAAAAGTTTTTCTTTTCTAACAAAGTAACATCAGGATACATTGAAAGCCCCATACTGGGGAAAAGGAAAAATTTTCTTTGGTTTTGCACGAAGCACGTATCAACCTGGAGAGCGAATAAACGCATTTTGAAGTCATACAAATGGTGGAAGCAATATGTTTGAAGCAAGTCATAAGAAAAAGATTTACAAAAAATGGAAGATGCAAATAAAGAGCAACATGCAAGATGAAAAGGCAAAGCAATACAAGAACACAAGACATAGATATGAATTTTGTAATTCATAGACCATAGCTTAGGATAGCTTCTTTATTTTATTTTTATCCCGGTGTAATAACGAGTCAGTCAGCAATAACAGCGATAACAACAGCAACAGCAATGACATCACAATCCCCTGGTAGTTTCAAACTACCAGACCTTCTCGAACTACACTGACATGATTCATGTTTAGCCCAGGATATGTAGGCAACCTCTGAAGTAGGGTGCGGTCAAAAGTTTTTCAAAATTGCTTCATACGGAATATGCAAGTAGGTAAAAATCTCTCATTACTACTCACTTATCTTTGCACTAAAACTGTGATGACTCGGCCCGTCGTTACGGGAATTACCACCCTGTTATGTTGTAATTACATGTTTTATGCTTTTATATCAGTGTTAGAGCTTATTGGGTGAGTTAGGAGTGAATTGGATTGAAAATGAGGCATATAGCCTTTTAGAAGGAAACTTGAATATGGAAAGTCAACCTGGAGTTGACTATTTGGTTAGAGGGCTCAGAATTAGATTCTAATGATTTGGTTAGTTCCGGGAGGTGATTTATGACTTAGAGGAGCAATCGAAATTGAATTTGAAGGTCTGAAGTAGACATAGGCTTGAATCGGCTAAGGTTGAATTTTGGCGAAATCCGAACGGTAGGTGAGATTTTGATCCGGGGATCGGAATGGAATTATGACAATTTCTGTAGCTTCGTTATGAGATTTTGGATATGTCCGCAAATTTTCAGGTCATCGGACGTCGTTTGGTCGGGTTTTTGATTGATTGTGTAATTCGGAATATTTTATAGAATTTAGGCTTGAATTCAATGTGAATTATGAGTTTTGATGTTGTTAGACGTTTTTTGAGGATTGGACCAAGTCTGAATAAGGTATTAGGATGTGTTGGTGTGTTTGGATGAAGTCCCGGAGGCCTCTGGGTGTTTTTGGATGGCTAAACGGGAGAAAATGTGGAAAATTGCAGGTTTTGACTCTTGTTCTGTTGTTTTCGCTCCTGCGGAAAAGGGGGCGCAGGAGCGAGTCCGCATGAGCGGACGAGGGGGCGCAGGAGTGCTTGTCTTTGCAGAAGCGGAAAAATGTCCGTTGAGGCGACGTCGCAGGAGCGAAGAGGAGACCACAGAAGCGGTCAAGAGGCGAGATGGGGAGTCCGTAAAAGCGGAAGGTCGATCGCATAGGCGAGTCCGCAGGAGCGGACTCTTGATCGCAGAAGCGGACATCCCGTGCAGGAGCGGAAGAATTCCCGCAGAAGCAGACGCACAGGAGCGGTCCGTGGATCGCAGGAGTGGCATTGGCCAAATAGGCCTGGGTTCGCAGAAGCGACCAATTTGCCGCAGAAGCGGTTCCGTAGGGGCGGAAAATGGTCCGCAGAAGCGAAAATCGCAATGAGTTAAGTGTATCAGAAGTTAGAAAATTTCAGAAACATTTCACACATTTGGGTCTCGGCTTAAGGAAGCGATTTGGGCGATTTTGAAGAGAAACTCAAGGGAATCTTCATGTAATCAACTATAGACTTAAACTATGAATAGTATTGATAATATTATGCAATTATATCATGAAAATGGAGGAATTTGGGGTAATGTATGGAGGATTTAGCCCTAGGCTCGAACTTTAGAAAATCAAGGTTTTGAATGGGCAAATGGAGTCCGAATTTGGAAATCTTATATGCTTAGACTCGTATCGAGATGAGGGTTTCGAATATGTGACTTTCATGATTTTTCGAGAAGCGTACCAAAAGTCGGGTTTTGGCAACTTTGCCATTTTTGGTATAAATCGAGTTGTATTGATTGGGTGTCGTCCCATTGGCCTAATTTATTGTATTTCTACTGTATTTGATCAGATTCTACGCGTGCGGAGCTTGATTCTCGTGGCAAGGGCATCGCGGAGTAGTCGTCGCGCTGTATTGAGGTGAGTAATAGATGTGGGTGATGACCAACGGGTTCGAAACCCCGGTATACCACTTTGTGACGCTGTATAGCGGCGAGACACGTACTCTCATGTGAGTGCGGGGTCGATTGTGATTGGGGACTATGGCTTAGTCCGACTTGTTGGCACTGTGTTATGATATTGGCTATTCTTGAGCCGTCGAACCTCCTTCTCGGATGGTTGCACACTATATTGTGATATTGGCTACTCTTGAGCCGTTGATCTGCGCTGTCTTACCCCTGTTTATTACCATTGAGTCTGGCAGTACTCATTTTACTCCCTGCACCTTGTGTGCAGATCCAGGTACCTCTCAGCAGTGATCCAGTAGCTGTTCGAGGCGACTTCTGTAGGATATTCGAGGTAGCTGCAGAGTCCGCAGGACCCGATATTCCTTCCTACTGTCTTTTGATTCTGTATTGCTATTTCTTTCCGCACTTGGTATCTTGTAAACCATTATTACACTATGTTCATTAGAGGCTCATGACTCTTGACCCTTCGGTCTATTTGAGTTGGTATATTTTGGGACTTGGTTCCCCATTTTCGATATATGCATCACTGTTGCTTCATATTTTGATATGGTTAAATGGGATGAAGGGAGCTTCTAGCTCCATCGTTATTATTGATTGGTCGGGCTGGCCTAGCAATGTGTTAGGCGCCATCACGACCGGATTTGGGGTCGTGACAAGTTGGTATCAGAGCCTAGGTTTACTAGGCCTTATTAGTCTTGAGCCGGTTAGTAGAGTCTTGTGGATCGGTACGGGGACGCCTGTACTTATCCTCGGGAGGCTGCCAACCTTTAGAAAACACTTCACATTTCTTGGAATTCTTATCGTGCGCACTTGATTCAGCTTGAGATATAATTTTGAAATTCCTTCCGCACGTCTGTGCACGCATCGAGCGCTCAGTAATATAGTTGCCTTATGGCTTGTGATTTCCCCGAACGAGGGGTGAGATATAATCTCTATGAGTTCATGTTGGGCCAGTCGGGATGACTCGAGGCTGGACCTTATCTATGACTTGAGCATCGAGGTGCTGATTTTGTGAGTGTTGGCAATAGATAATGTACTGAGGGTTTGAAACCCCGTATTTGCACTATACAGTGCTACGATGAGATGATATACGCGTCATGTGACGACCGTGGTGGTATTATGACTGGGGATTTGGACTTGGTCCTTCTCGATTGATAGATTACCGTGTATAATGACTGAGACTGGGCTCATATCTATGTATTTCGGCTAGTAGCCATGTTTGGGGCCTTGTGCCGATCTATAGAGTATTAGGGAAGCTTACTAATGGATGAGATGTTAATTCTTCAACTCTTATCTAATTTGTTATGTAGCCCCGAGCTATGGGAGTGGTAAATATTTATCATATCTCATAATTGGAAGGTAAACTGTCTTATGTGTAGTGGAACGAGTTCAAACTCTGGAATGCTAAAGTGATTATGCTATGTGTATCCTGGTGGAAGGTATTGTGCGAAAATGCTAAATTGAGGCGAAGTAGGTGGGTTGATTCTCATGTGTAATTGAAAGGTATTTGATATGTATTATGATTCGAGCAGGTACAATGCATGTTCATGTAACAATTATGATGATATGAATTGCGTAGTATTGAGATTTAATGTTATTGAAATACATTGTGATGTCTTGTTAAGCTGTGAATGTATTGTTTGGATGGTTTTGGTGATTCTCTGGCAGGTGGATAGGCCAATTTACAAAGGAAAATATGCCGAAATTTTTGGAAAATTTGGGACTTAGAAAAGATTTTTGTCAACTAAAGAGTGCGCTTAACTATTGTGTGTGAATGAATGCAAGAATTGCAAAAGAGTTAATATTTCCGATGATTTGAATCTCCGCCGAAGCTTGTAAATGACTTGAGTTTAATCTAACTAGAACATTATGGCATCATTTGAGTAAGAATGCTATGAGTGGCTAAAGTGCTTAGATGTATGGCTCCAAGCCAAGTTGGGGAGGTTGTTGTTGATTAAATGATGGCATTGTTGTGTGCTATGTTGGTTCTGTCTCTAGGTATAATAGGAAATCTTGATAAAGGTTATGATGCTTCGTAGATGTGAAGAAATACTAGGATGTATTGAACTGATGTTGGTAATGAATGTTTGGTGTATAGAAAGGACAAATAGCTAATTTTATCTTTATGTAATCATGTTCTGGGGTGTCAGAGTTCTACCAAGGCACGAGTAGTTCTGTTCAAAAAAACGGTTGAATTACAGCTGAACAAGGGTGAATGACACCCGAGAATTTGTTTACCGTGTTCAAGATTTTGCTTGTAAGAGTCAAGTGTCTTAAGATTGTGTATGTGGCTAAAGACGGTGGTTTCATTAGAAGAGATCAAGACTTGTGTTATATTGTGTGAATGATGGGATTCTATGTAACCGTATTGGAAAGCAATGATAACAAATTCAAATCGTAGGAAGTTCTTCGAAATAAAGTATTGTAGAATATGGTCCTTTTGGGAAACATTTAGAGAGTATTCAGTGGCCTATGGATCTTAGATGGTGTGGTCTTATGTTCGAGTCTCGTGTGGTAACATGGTTGTTGTATTATGGTGCTACAATAAGGGCTAATATTAAATTAAAGATGAATCAGAAAGGAAACTGGGTAAATGGATCAACTTGTTAATAAACCGAAACGGTATGATAAGGAATACGATTAATTCCTGGTATATGTTTGAAGTAATGGGTCTCGCAGATATTGTGCAATAAAGCTTTTGAGTGCTGGTAGTTGTGTAACTCGAAATGGGTATAAGGATTTAGTCCTGGCAGTTTAACTTCTGCAACGTAATTGGAAGAAAGAGTTGTGATGTGTTTTAATGTGGTTTGAAAAATGAGTGTATTTCCTGTTGGTATGCAAAGCTTGGAATGTGTAATGAGTTTTCTCTATATGGGATCATGAAAGTCCTTGACTAGTTGAGTGCATCGATGTTTGCGGCGTAGGAAAGGGATAAGAATTTCCATGTTATCTTAGTATGGTATTGTATATGCGATGTGTTATGGAAAAGTTGATAATGGCATATTCAAGGTTTTTAGATCAGTTCATAATATATGGGAAGTCATTAAAATTATTGAGCAGCGCGGGCAGCTGCAGGTGATTTAAGAAACGATCTTTCTGGTGATTAAGGAAAATGGTACAGTTATTCTAGTGAATTGGCAGGGAATATGGTCCAAAAGGACAAGGTAATGTAATAATATCTAGTGGTATGGTGGCATTCTATTGTTGAATCGACTGTAATAATTGAGTCGCTAATGGCACCGTGAAATTTCTGAATGGCTTTTGTGGTATGAATGGACCCTTAATGTGCGTTATGTATTTGTACGATGAAGTACAGAATCATGGATGGTGATTCATGTGTTATATATGTGTTGGAGACTTGAAGTTCTAGTTAGTCTGCCTATGCAGTAGTCGTATATCGTGTGTATCGACACCGTTTTGTTATTATTAAAAATTGGAGGCTCTAGTGGCTTTCTCTCTCAACTTGATATGAGGAATTTGTATTATGATACTTGATTGCTGACTGGACATCATTGGGACATGTTGTCTAGACTAATGTGATATGGACTATAATGGTATGGCACAAATTGCGTAGCAGATTGCATCAAAGTATGCTCTAGCGGGGTAGTTTCACCTTAGGACCAGCGGACAGCTGGTGGGTATTGCTTTTTCAGTTGGGCCTTCGTGGCGGATATCAGTGTAGAGGTTTCTACCATTGATTTAATACTGGTATTGAGGAACTTTGTCGGATGCGTTTCTGGTGGCCAAACATGAGGCTATATATATATGTTTACCATAATGAGCAACTTGACTCGACGTGCATTTCTTTAGCGAGGGTTCTATATGGATCGGGTGGTGCGCCGCCACAGGTACGGTTATTTGGATCGGGTGGCACGCCGCCATGGGTATGGTATCTAGATCGGGTGGCACGCCGCCCTGGGTATGTCATTGGAGAGGGTTGCACGCCGCAATAGTGTAATGTGAGAATAGAGTTGGTTATATGTTACCTGGTATACAATACTTCCTGGCTTCTGAGGAAAAGTCCGTATTGAGTATCGCTTGGCGAATGGCACATCGGTTGTGTCCTTTCAGGATTTGATAGCATACATTGATTGTTTCACAGTGGGTGAGGTTGATTGCTTGGGTTCAGACCTAAATATGTGTGTGGCTGACCATTTTGATCTTGGTAACTTGAGGTGCTTCATGAGTAATAGTGTTCGGATAGAATCATGAATCGTGGCAAGGCCACGTGATGTTATGACCTCTCGAGGAGTATTCAGGTACTCTATTTCTATAATGCGAGACGCGATCTCAGTTCTATGTTATGATGACATAAAGGAATTGAATTATAGCTCTCTTGTTGAAGACAGTTGTCATGATTTGAGTATGTTCGGATGTCTCTATTGGAACCTGTGTTGTGTTCGTCGTGGCTTAGGCCGGTGTTGAGGTGACATATCACAAGTACGGTGTGTTATAATCGAAATGATCATTTGAGTCATTATGGAGAGCGAGCATATGTGACTTCAGTTGGTTAGAAAGGTAATACCAAGATTTGGGTCCAAAATCTGTTGTGGTATCAATTAAAAGGGAAATGGATTCATGAATGGTTGACCTGAGAGATGGGTTCGATATATCGCGTGTGCGGTTGCCGTGGTCAGGATATGAATGTGTTGGAATAAGACTTTAGCTAATGAAAAAGGTTTTTTAGTTAGTCTTTGGTTTTTGATGGGAATTATTGTGATTAGAGACTATCGTCTCGAGTGTTTAGGTTTTTGATACATCATATGATCTCACCCGGAGTGGTATGTATGGGTTATTGCAGTGGATTATAGTGTATCCTGAGTATAGGCATGGGATTAGCATTTGGTATATAATTTCGGAAAGTGCAATGTGGTTTATGGTTCAGATGGTCTGTGAAATTTCAGCTATATGGTGTTTTCAGGCTTATGATAGATAGGGTGACGTGTGATCGCCCGAATATATTCTTGGTAAGGTCATTCAGCTTTTGGGTTGCTGCTAGTACAACTTTGGGTCCGCTCGAGGACGAGCGTTTGTTTAAGTTGGGGAGAATGTGACGACTCGGCCCGTCGTCACGGGAATTACCACCCTGTTATATTGTAATTACATGTTTTATGCGTTTATATCAGTGTTAAAGCTTATTGGGTGAGTTAGGAGTGAATTGGATTGAAAATGAGGCATATAGCCTTTTTGAAGGAAACTTGAATATGGAAAGTCAACCTAGAGTTGACTATTTGGTTAGAGGGCTCGAAATCGGATTATGATGATTTGGTTAGTTCCGAGAGGTGATTTATGACTTAGAGGAGCAATCAAAATTGAATTTGGTGGTCCGAAGTAGAAATAGGCTTGAATTGGCTAAGGTTGAATTTTGGCGAAATCCGAACGGTAGGTGAGATTTTGATCCGGGGGTCGGAATGGAATTCCGACAATTTCTGTAGCTTCGTTATGCGGACGTCGTTTGGTCGGGGTTTTGATTGATTGTGTAATTCGGAATGTTTTAAGGAATTTAGGCTTGAATTCGATGTGAATTATGAGTTTTGATGTTGTTAGACGTGTTTAGAGGATTGGAACAAGTCCGAATAACGTATTAGGATGTGTTGGTATGTTTGGATGAGGTCCCGGGGGCCTCGGGGTCTTTTCGGATGGCTAAACGGGAGAAAATGTGGAAAATTGCAGGTTTTGACTCTGGTTCTGTTGTTTTCGCTCCTGCAGAAATGGGGGCGCAGGAGCGAGTCTGCAGGAGCAGACGAGGGGGCGTAGGAGCGCTTGTCTTCACAGACGCGAAAAAATGTCCGCTGAGGCGGCGTCGCAGGAGCGAAGAGGAGACCACAGAAGCGGTCAAGAGGCTTGATGGGGAGTCCGTAGAAGCGGAAGGTCGATCGCATAGGCGAGTCCGCAGGAGCGGACTCTTGATCGCAGAAGCGGACATCCCGCGCAGGAGCGGAAGAATTCCCGCAGAAGCGGACGCGCAGGAGCGGTCCGTGGATCCCAGGAGCAGCATTGGCCAAATTGGCCTGGGTTCGCAGAAGCGACCAATTGGTCGCGGATACGGACTCGCAGGAGCGGAATTCTATCCGCAGAAGCGAAAATCGCAGTGAGTTAATTGTATCGAAGTTAGAAAATTTCAGAAACATTTCACACATTTGGGTCTCGGCTTAAGGAGGCGATTTGGGCGATTTTGAAGAGAAACTCAAGGGAAATCTTCAGGTAATCAACTATGGACTTAAACTATGAATACTATTGATAATATTATGCAATTATATCATGAAAATGGAGGAATTTGGGGTAATTTATGGAGGATTTAGCCCTAGGCTCGAACTTTAGAAAATCAAGGTTCTGAATAGGCAAATGGAGTCCGAATTTGGTAAATCTTATATGCTTAGACTCGTATCGAGATGAGGGTTCCGAATATGTGACTTTCGTGATTTTTCGAGAAGCGTATCGAAAGTCGGATTTTGGCAACTTTGCCATTTTTGGTATAAATCGAGTTGTATCGATTGGGTGTCGTCCCATTGGCCTAATTTGTTGTATTTCTACTGTATTTGATCAGATTCTATGCGTGCAGAGATTGATTCTCGTGGCAAGGGCATCGCGGAGTAGGAGTCACGCTGTATTGAGGTGAGTAATATATGTGGGTGATGACCAGCGGGGTCGAAACCCTGGTATCCCACTTTGTGACACTGTATAGCGGTGAGACACGTACTCTCTTGTGAGTGCGGGTTCGATTGTGATTGTGGACTATGGCTTAGTCCGACTTGTTGGCACTGTGTTATGATATTGGCTATTCTTCAGCTGTCGAACCTCCATCTCGGATGGTTGCACACTATATTGTGATATTGGCTACTCTTGAGCCGTTGAACCTCCTTCTTGGACGGTTGAGTATACTTGTGGGCTGTGAGTCATTTATTGGATCCCGCGAGGATCGTTATCATTGTCTTGTGATATTGACATGCTAGTTTACTACCAGTCCGTAGCTATTTCTGTTATCATGCTATTTCCAACCTTTGGAACTTGATATTACTGTTTTCAACTGAAAAATGATAAAAGAGTTTTCAAAACTACTTTTGAGCCTACGAGGATGTATTTGCATATTAGCTGACTGGTGGTGGATCGGGCTGCGCGCCGCAGTGGTATATATGTTGGATCGGACTGCACGCCGCAGTAATATTGTGCTTGGGCTGTAGGAGCCCCTCCGGAGTCTGAACCCCCACAGTGAGCACAGGTACCCAAATTGGATCGGGCTACACGCCGTAGCGGTCATATCATGCATTGCATTGCATTTAGCTACATCCGATAGTTGTTATACTGTTTTGCTGGTACTTGTTGGTACAGGTACAATTGATATTGATTCTGTGACAGGGTATTTGATGACAGCTTTACATAGTGCTTTATTGCGGATTTCTTATCTGCGCTGTCTTACCCCTGTTTATTACCACTGAGTCTGGCAGTACTCATTTTACTCCCTGCACCTTGTGTGCAGATCCAGGTACCTCTCAGCAGTGATCCAGTAGCTGTTCGAGGCGACATCTGTAGGATATTCGAGGTAGCTGCAGAGTCCGCAGGACCCGATATTCCTTCTCACTGTCTTTTGATTCCGTATTGCTATTTCTTTCCGCACTTGGTATCTTGTAAACCATTATTACACTATGTTCATTAGAGGCTCAAGACTCTAGACCCTTCGTTCTATGGGAGTTGTTATATTTTGGGACTTGGTTCCCCGTTTTCAATATATGTATCATTGTTGCTTCATGTTTTGATATGCTTAAATGGGATGAAGCGAGCTTCTAGCTCCGTCGTTATTATTGATTGGTTAGGCTGGCCTAGCAATGTGTTGGGCGCCATCACGACCGGATTTGGGGTCGTGACAGAAACTCTTCGTGTTCCCGAGCAAAGAGGGGCAGCTGTGGGCACGTGATTTTTGCCCTAAGCAATTAAATTTTAAAATATTTAAAAAATAATACAAAATAAAATTTTATTTGCAATTGTGTGATTTGCAATGATGAAATACCAATGTTTGTTTAAAAATAAAATTGAAATGAAAATACAAAACGAATTAACTAGGAAAATATCACAAAAGATGCTAAATATTTGAAAATTAAGTAAACAATACAAAAATATCGAAAAATAGAGTAATAATATAAAAAATGCTGGAAAATTAAGGAAAAATGCAAAAATGGAAAAACAAAAAGGAATATATCAGTTTAAAATAAGTACAAAGGGAAATGTTCAAAATACAAATAGAAAATACCACAAAAAAATAAATAAAATACAACTCAAAATAATAAAATATAAAAATACAATACATTGTATAATTAACATTGGGCCAAATACACATAATACATCCAGCCCAAACACAAAACACAGACCATGCCCAAAACATTTTGGCCGGTCACCCACAGCTGCTAACAAAACGACACCGTATAAATTGAACAAATCAGAGCCGTTGATTGTATTGATCAACGGACCAAAGAAGGTGGTGCATCTCTTAATAAAACAACGTCGCATTTGAAACCAATCACAGTCGTTCATTACAAAAGATTAAACGGATGAGACTATTACGCCATTAACTAATACGACATAGTTTGAAGTAATTAATCTCAACCGTTCAAATTACTTGATCTAATAGATCTCATATGACCTCTCACTAATTCATACGACATCGTTTAAGACCCACCAAATCCTGGCCGTTCATCTCAATTAATCCAATGGCCAGGAATCAATAACCTAAGACCGGTATATATCTCCCCCCCCCCCCCATCTTCCGACTTGATTATACACAAACTCGTATATCTTAACAAACCCTAGCCGCCATAAGTCACCACCCTTCTTCCCCAATCTCCCATGGAGATCACCGAAGACTAACTCAGCCTCCGTCTCCAGCCAAAGCTAAGCCACCAAACACCCCTGATCACCTCTAAACCACCATAAACCGCATGAACCCCGACCAAAAAACCAACAGTCCCTTGTTCTTGAAATCCCAGTCGCCGGAACCTTAGCCGGCGACCACCTAAAGTATTAACCAAACCCCCAAAATAACACCCATTGACCATCTTTAGATGATCTACCACACCACCAGGTGGTTTCCTCCGAATCTACCTCTAACTTGTCGAATAATCGAAAAACACTCACTGGAACCCAACTCCAGCAAGTACCAAAAACAAATCAACTCCCAAAACCTTACCCCAAGGCTTCATATCCCCTCCCATACACTCAAAATCAAACCCTGATGAGCAATAGTCTCTAAAAGTCCGAAAAATCAAGAAAATGAAAAGAATCGAAGATAAAAGGCTAAAGAAAGAAGAAAAGGAAAAGAAAGGAAAACCTGAAAATCTAAGTGCCCTCCATGTCTTTTGTCGTAGATTTTCATAATTTCATCAATTCTGAAAACCTGATTATTTTTGTTTTTGAACTTGTTCTGTTAAGTGCTTTACATGCCTATCATGCTTAGAACTTGAAATTGTTCATATACATGCTTCTATTTCTGTTTTGTATCTTGATTCGTACTTGCCCTGAATCTTATGCATTCCTGAAGTTATATAAGTGTTCCTAGGCTTCTGATAGTAATTACTCATGAATCATATGCTAAATTAGCCAATTTTGTGTGATGGCTCATTATATTCTGTCTCGATTGGGTTTTAGTTAATTGGAATTCAACCATTATCAAATTTTCCTCTGAGTTCTGATCAATTGGAAGTTAATTCGTGATTAGGGTTATTTGTGCAAAACAACATAAATTTGATTATATTTGCAGCTTGATTTGTATGTTAGTTTCTTCTGAACTTCTGAGTACTTATGTGTACTTAGGTTATATTTATAAGTATTTTGTGGCTATGTTTGCAAAACAATGAATTCTGATTAATGGCTATTTGTCTAAAAGTGGCTAAAATTGAAAAGTGTCTATAACCTGAAACTGGTTAAGTCTTAAAGGTATGGCTGACTAGTGGCTATTTGTTAAATAAGTACTACCCTGGTCCTGCCAGACCTAAGGCAGGTTGGGTAATAACAATTAAATATAAAGGGTAAAAGGGGAAGGATAATAAGGAAATATTTTCAGCATTTTCAATTCCTGTTCAGGCGCCCACCTGTATAACAAGGGAATACTTTTCAGCATTTTCAATTTCTCTTCAGGCGTCCACCTATATAACAAGGGAATACTTTTCAGCATTTTCAATTTCTGTTCAGGCGCTCACCTGTATAACAAGCAATTTCTATTCAGGCGCCCACTTGTATTACAAGGGAATACGTTTCAGAATTTTCAATTTCTGTTTAGGTGCGCACCTGTAAAACAAGGGAATACTTTCCAGCATTTTCAATTTTAGTTCAGGCGTCCACCTACATAACAAGGGAATACTTTCTACATTTTAAAAGTTTTTTCTTTTCTAACAAAGTAACATCATGATACATTGAAAGCCCCATACTGGTGTAGAGGAAAAGTTTTCTTTGTTTTTGCAATAAGCAGGTATCAACCTGGAGAGCGAACAAAAGCATTTTGAAGTCATGCAAATGGAGGAAGCTATTTGTTGGAATCAAGTCATAAGCAAAAGATTTACAAAAAATGGAAGATGCAAATAAAGAGCAACATGCAAGATGAAAGGGCAAAGCAATACAAGAACACAAGACATAGATAGGATTTTTGTAATTCATACACCATAGCTTGGATAGCTTCTTTATTGTATTTTTATCCTGGCGTAATAAGGAGTCAGTCAGCAATAACAGCGATAACAACAACAACAGCAATGACATCACAGTCCCCTGGCAGTTTCAAACTACTAGACCTTCTCGAACTACACTAATCTGATTCATGTTTAGCCCAAGATATGTAGGCAACCTCTGAAGCAGGGTGCGGTCAAAAGTTTTTCAAAAACGCTTCTTACGGAATATGTAAGTAGGCAAAAATCTATCATTACTGCTCACTTATCTTTGCACTGAAACTCTTCGTGTTCCCAAGCAAAGAGGGGCAGCTGTGAGCACTTGATTTTTGCCCCAAGTAATTAAATTCAAAAATATATAAAAAATAATACAAAAATGATTTTTGTTTGCAATTGTGTGATTTTGCAATGATGAAATACCAGTGTTTGTTTACAAATAAAATTGAAATGAAAATAAAAAAGGAATTAATTAGGAAAATATCACAAAAGATGCTAAATATTGGAAAATTAAGTAAAAAATACAAAAATATCGGAAAATAGAGTAAAAATACAAAAAATGCTAGAGAATTAAGGAAAAATGCAAAAATGGAAAAACAAAAAGAAATATATCAGTTGAAAATAAGTACAAAGGGAAATGTACAAAAAACAAAAAGAAAATACAAGAAAAAAATAAATAAAATACAAGTCAAAATAATAAAATACAAAAATACAATACATTGTATAATATAACATTGTGCCAAATACACATAATACATCCAGCCCAAACACAAAACACAGACCACGCCCAAAACATTTTGGCCGGTCTCCCACAGCTGCTAACCAAACGACACCGTATAAATTGAACAAATCAGAGCCGTTGATTGTATTGATCAACGACCAAAGAAGGTGGTGCATCTCTTAATTAAACGACGCCGCATTTGAAACCAATCACAGCCATTCATTACAATAGATTAAACGGATGAGACTATTAGGCCTTTAACTAAAACGATGTAGTTTCAAGTAATTAATCTCAACCATTCAAATTACTTGATCTAACAGACCTCATAAGACCTCTCACTAACTCATACAACATCGTTTAAGACCCACCAAATCCTGGTCGTTCATCTCAATTAATCCAATGTCCAGGAATCAATAACCTAAGATCGGTATATATCTCCACCTCCCCCCTCCCCTCCCCCCCACCCCCCCTCCCCCCCGTCTTCCCACTTCATTATACACAAACCCATATATCTTAACAAACCCTAGCCGCCCTAAGTCACCACCCTTCTTCCCCAGTCTCCCATGGAGATCACTTGAGACTAACTCAGCCTCCGTCTCCGGCCAAAGCTAAGCCACCAAACACCCTTTCTCACCTCTAAACCACCATAAACCGTATGAACCCCGACCAAAAAACCAACAGTCCCTTGTTCTAGAAATCCTAGTCACCGGAACCCTAGCCGGCGACCACCCAAAGTATGAACCAAACCCCCAAAATAATACCCATTGGCCGTCTTTTGACGATCTACCACCCCACCCAGGTGGTTTCCTTCGAATGTGCCTCTAACTTGTCGAATAATCAAAAAATACTCGCCGGAACCTTACTCCGGCGAGTACCAAAAACAAATCAACTCCCAAAACCTTACCCCCAAGGCTTCATATCCCCTCCCATACACTCAAAATCAAACCCTGATGCCCTATTTTGGAAAATCTAACACCTAGAGACCAACAGTCTCTGAAAGTCTAAAAAATCAAGAAAATGAAAAGAATCAAAGAGAAAAGAAGAAATAAAGAAGAAAAGGAAAAAGAAAAGGAAAAGAAAGGAAAAGCCTAACTGCTAAGTACACTACCCCGTCTTTTGTCGTAGATTTTCATATGTTCTTCCATTCTGAAAACCTGATTCTTTTTGTTTTTGAACTTGTTTTGTTAAGTGCTTTACATGCCTATCATGCTTAGAACTTGAAATTGTTCATATGCATGCTTCTATTTCTGTTTTTGTATCTTGATTCGTACTTGCCCTGATCTTATGCATGCCTGAAGTTATTTGAGTGTTCCTAGGCTTCTGATAGTAATTACTCATGAATCATATGCTAAATTAGCCAGTATTATGTGATTTCTCGTTATATTCTGTCTCGATTGGGTTTTAGTTAATTGGAATTCAACCATTATCAAATTATTCCTCTGAGTTCTGATTAATTGGAAGTTAATTCATGATTAGGGTTATTTGTGCAAAACAACATGAATTTGGTTATATTTGCAGCTTGATTTGTATATCAGTTTCTTCTGAACTTCTGAGTACTTATGTGTACTCAGGTTATATGTATAAGTATTTTGTGGCTATGTTTGCAAAACAATAAATTCTGATTAATGGCTATTTGTCTAAAAGTGGCTAAAATTGAAAATGGTCTATAACTTGAAACTACTTAAGTCTTAAATGTATGACTGACTAGTGGCTATTTGTTAAGTACTACCCTCGTCCTGCCAGACCTAAGACAGGTCGGGTAATAATAATTAAATATAAAGGGTAAAAAGAGAAGGGTAATAAGGGAATATTTTTCAGCATTTTCAATTTCTGTTCAGGCGCCCACCTGTATAACAAGGGAATACTTTTCAGCATTTTCAATTTTTGTTCAGCCGCCCACCTGTATAACAAGGGATTACTTTTCAGCATTTTCAATTTCTATTCAGGCGCCCACCTATATAACAAGGGAATACTTTTCAGCATTTTCAATTTCTGTTCAGGCGCCCACCTGTATAACAAGGGAATACTTTTCAGCATTTTCAATTTCTGTTCAGGCGCCCACCTGTATAACAAGGGAATACTTTTTTGCATTTTCAATTTCAGTTCAGGTGCCCACCAGTATAACAAGGGAATACTTTCTACATTTTTAAAGTTTTTCTTTTCTAACAAAGTAACATCATGATACATTGAAAGCCCCATACTGGGGTAGAGGAAAAGTTTTCTTTGTTTTTGCAATAAGCAGGTATCAAGCTGGAGAGAGAATAAATGCATTTTGAAGTCATACAAATGGGGGAAGTAATATGTTGGAAGCAAGTCATAAGAAAAAGATTTACAAAAAATGAAAGATGCAAATAAAGAGCAACATGCAAGATGAAAGGGCAAAGCAATACAAGAACACAAGACATAGATAGGATTTTTGTAATTCATAGACCATAGCTTAGGATAGCTTCTTTATTTTATTTTTATCCCGGTGTAATAAGGAGTCAGTCAGCAATAATAGCGATAACAATAGCAACAACAATGACATCACAGTCCCCTGGTAGTTTCAAACTACCAGACCTTCCCGAACTACACTAACCCGATTCCTGTTTAGCCCAGGATATGTAGGCAACCTCTGAAGCAGGGTGCGGTCAAAAGATTTTCAAAAATGCTTCATACGGAATATGCAATTAGGCAAAAATCTCTCATTACTGCTCACTTATCTTTGCACTGAAACTCTTCGTCTTCCCAAGCAAAGAGGGGCAGCTGTGAGCACGTGATTTTTTCCCCAAGCAATTAAATTCCAAAATATATAAAAAACAATATAAAAATGATTGTTGTTTGGAATTCTGTGATTTGCAATGATAAAATACCAGTGTTTGTTTAAAAATAAAATTGAAATGAAAAGACAAAAGGAATTAATTAGGAAAATATCACAAAAGATGCTAAATAATGGAAAATTAAGTAAACAATACAAAAATATCGGAAAATAGAGTAAAAATACAAAAAATGCTGGAAAATTAAGGGAAAAGGCAAAAATGGAAAAACAAAAAGGAATATATATGTTGAAAATAAGTACTGTCAGGCCTCCTTTTGGCGCGCCCTGCCCCGAAGGGTAGATGCGTAAGGGAAGTTTTTCCAATTTAAGTGACAATATTCGAGATGGGATTATTTATTTAATTCAGAGTCGCCACTTGGAATAAATTATGGTGTTCCAAGTCACCGATTTATTTAAATCCCAAATCGAGGAAATTTACGACTTTCCAAATGAAGTCTGCGAACCAGAAATTCTAAGTAAGGAATTCTGTTGACCCGAGGGAAGGTGTTAGGCATCCCCGGATCCCGTGGTTCATGCACGGTCGCTTCAATTATTATAAATGGCTAAAAATACCTGATTTTATACATGTTTAATAAATTAAATGCTTTAATTAAACTTTTAAACCGCTCTGTTAATTTGAAACTGTACCAAAAGAAAAAATAATTACAACATAGACTCGGACTTTAGACAAATAGGTAAATAAACAAAAAAATGTATCCGGATTACTTATTTTGAAACTATGTTGATTAAAATTATTGTTTAGAACAGACAAAAAGAATCATTTTATTGAGATGTCCATTAAGGTTATTTCCAATTAAGACCTGTACAAAATGGTATCTTATTTCGTAACTTGTTGACTTAGGGCCGAAGATTGAACGAAAAAAAAATGTATAAACTAATAAAAAGTTGATTAAACTATGCGTAGTAGAGATAATTCACCATTGTTCATTATTAGACATGACGTTGTTTACTTTGGATTTCACTATCCTCAATCCGATGTTAATTGACGAAATCAAAACTATGCGGTTAGAATCGAACTAGCATTGGCATTTAAAAAAAAAATTTGCTATTTATCTTGTTTGCTTAACTACAGATGGATTTTAAGAAAAATTAAAAAATGAAGAAATTCAAAAATGATTCAAAACACCTTATATTAATAGCTAACATCAATCAAACTAACACCTTAAACATGCTTAAACTACTTGACTTTAACAATTTACCTATTTAAAATATCAAAGAGAATCCCGATCTGAATTGGCTAGTTTTACTTACACAAGTCCAAACATATATTAAAAATAGAAACTAGTTAAGCATAAATGAAAAAACTGATATCTATTTTAAACAATAGTCCAAAAATAATCCAAGTTTACAATGATAGACAACATAAGCCTAGCAGATTTTATTTCAAATTATACATAACGAAAGTAAGAACTAAATAGACATACATAACTGTGTGCACTCTTAAACCCTCAATGACTAACAGTACAATCCCTAATACAACTAACAGTCCCCAATTTAACAGATATCTAACAAAATCATTCATATGGTGGCTTCACGGCAATATTCAAAACATGCTTTCATTTCATTTTTCAGTAAAAGAATAGATAGCCCATAGATGTGTACCTGGAATTCAAAAAGCAAGAGAGGAGGTCACTGATTTGTTCGGCAGTGAACAAAGCAGCAAAACAACAGTAGCAGTAACACCCAATTTCCAACAGTAGATTGAAGAACCAATAACCCAAAAGAGGACAAGAAATCTCAGCAATGGGCTAAAACAAAACTGGGAATCTTATAGATGTCAAACGACCAACATCAGCGCCAAAACATTAACAAACAAGCCCCAAACAACTTTCAGATAACTTCGGACAGAATCTAACTCGAATAAAACAAAGACAGCATATTCAAACTGTTCGAAAACAATTTTGGGACTCGTTTCAGTATAACAGTATTACGGGATAGGATTTCCTTTCTTCTTTAAGCTAAATACCACTCTTGAACTCACTGAAAACCGTTTTTAATTACTGACAAACTTTCAGAAAATCAGCAGTCTCTCTTTCTCACTAATGCCTCTAAGAATATCAAAGAATATGTCTGTTTAAAACTGTTTTTCAGGATATCAGTGTGTATTCTGAAAATCTGTTATTCAAAGAGGTGAATCTGTGTGAGGAACTCTTTTTTTGGAGGTTGTCTGCGTCCTCAAATCAGTTTTTTCAGCCTCTTTTTATAGCCTTAAAGACTCAAAACAACAACCTATTTTAATTGTTTCAGATCTGTCCAGCATATGTTATTCTCCCTTTTTTGCACTTTTCAGCTTTTTAATGAAATAGACCAATTAAGAAACTAATTTCTTCCCATGTTCAGCCCTTATCCAGCATATAAAGACTGCCAATTCTATATAAAACCATCCAGGACAAACCTTTTTCTATTAAAAAACTAATCTGCAGTTCAAACATAATGCCTATCTTGCTGTAAAACCAAATTCCACTGAATTTAAACCATGTGCATTGCACTCTTAGATACCTAGCTATTGGCTTTCAAATTCTAAACTAAAACAGCTATATCCAATTGAGTAGCTAAACTCATAACCAAAATCAACCAAATGGCCTTATTCAATTCAAGCAGTGAATTCGGATCAAATGAACCATGCTAAATTTATGTCCTAATGTTCTAACCTACGAAAGTAAAACGACGGCATTTGATTAGTCGATTACAACAGCTATAATCGATAACATATAGTCGGCGAACAAATGATCCAAGAAACTCTCGGGCAGAAAAGTTCAAAAATGCAGATTTAGCTATTCGACGAATTTATCGAATCGAATTCCTATCTTATAACAACATCATTTATAACAAACAACCAAAAACGAACAAATCGACCAAATAAACGGTCCCAAATAGATGAGAAAAACAGAAAAAATTGGGAATATCTGAAGAAAATTAGCAACGAACGAAACTACAAAACAATTAAACTAAATCGATGAGTACAAGTAAATAAGAACAGAAAAAGAAAAGAAATACCTTGAGAGGAGAAACTCGGCTTGGAAACAAACGGACTTGACCTGAAATTTGGTATTCGAGGTCGAACGGACCTTAATTGAAATGTTTTCAAGTGAAAACAATCCAACTAAGGTCTATTAGACCCCAATTTCCCTTTGAATTTAGATGAAAATCCCTAATTTGAATTCTAGGGTTCATACGGCCATTTTGGGGTTCGGATTTTTCTGGTTAGATTCGAAAACAACGGGGCATGGATTCGTGGAGGGGAAGGTTTGGAGATGCTGTGGTATCAATTTGGGGCGATTTGGGGTAAGTTGAGTTTTAACTCGAATCTTCAATTGAAGATTCTAGAAGTTCCGTTTTGATTCGAGATTAACTAAGCACGGGGTTGGAATGAGGGGATCTTAGGGGTTCAGGGGTGTAAATTTGGGAGGGATTGGACCACCGGAACCGCCGTGAGGTGATTTTCGGTGGGACGGAGCACGGTGGCGGCGACGGCTGTTCTCTAGGGTTTTTTGGAGATGAAGGTGAGAAGGGAAAATGGGGAAATGAAGTAGGGTAACCGGGTTTGGGGGGGTCTTTGGTATAATCAAATTAGTGATTTAATTAGTACCGTTGGATGGATGGAAACCAATGGTCCAGATTACAAGATGGGAGTGGGGCGGGTTGGTTAAATGGTGGGCTGGGCGGACCGATTTACATGGGTATATGTCTTTGGGCTTGGATTTTGGGGCTGTTTTAACTATGGACTTGGGATTTAAATCAACAGCTGGTCAAATTCTAAGTTTCTTCTCTTTTATTTTATTTTTCTTTTCGTTTTATTTTCTAAAAAATAAAAATACAAACCTAAATTTAGACTTGACCAATTAATCCTAAAAGTATTAATTAAATCTAAGTAGTATTTAAACCCAAACAACTAAATATTGAAGTAAAAAGAAAATGACATGATTCAACACTAAACACAGAAATGCAAAAAAAAAATACATTATTTTTTATGATTTTCATTTTCTTGTAAAACAAACTTAATTAAGGTCCAAAATCCTGAATTAAATCCTAAGAATACAAACGCAAAATATATATATGTATATATATACACACACATATATATATATATATATATATATATATATATATTATTTCTACTAATTTACAAATGATCAATGCACAGACAAAAATGCGAATAACAATTTAAGAAAATCACACAAAAAATTCACAAAAAATCACACACGACACAAAACTAATATATTTTGAATTTTGGGAGTAATTCTCATGCAGGACAAAAATCACGTGCTCACAGGTGCCCCTCTTTGCGTGGAAACGCGAAGAATTTTCGCGCAAAGAATAATGAGCAAGTACGAGTGATTTTTGTCCGTTCGAGCACTCCGTGTGAAGCATTTTGGAAATATCTTGACTGAACCTTTGCTTCAGGAGGCTTCCTACATATCATGGGCTAAGCAGAAATCAGGTCAATGTAGTTCAGAAAGTTTTTGGTAGCTGGGACTACCATGGATTGTCATGTTTCTGTTATTGTTGCTATCGTTGCTGCTGTTGCTGCTTACTGCTTACTGGCCTCCTTATTACACCAAAAGAGAAATCAAAGCTAAGCTAGCTATGCTATGAACTATGAGTTACAAGATTCCTATCTATGATTCTCTTGAAAACTTGATCTTGAGTCTTGGCTGATTGTGATGTAGACCTCGATCCGAATCTTGATGCTCGCACGCTGTACGTGCTTGCTTATTTCTGTAACATTGAGTGAAATGGAGTTGGCGGAGCTTGTGACTTCAATCAGATTCAGAGCAATCCGTGCTTCTGTCTACTCCAACATTTGAACTCGTTTCCTTTCGGTTCTTTTCCTTCTTTTCTTCATTCTGGATTGAGGTTCCACTCGTAGGTTATCTCGATCCTTGCGTCCTGAGGTCAAACCTATTTAGACAAATGAAACAAACAAACGAACAAAATGTTTCTGCACCAGCTTTGCTAGGAACATTTCGTGAGTTAGTTGTAACACAGAAAGTGATTAAAAAGAACTCTTTTGGTATTGGTCAAAAGAATCTTGATTTTTAAAACCATAGTTTCACAAATAAACGTTCCACGATTTTCTGGCCGGGAGACCCTCGGTTTTCTGGCCGGGGTTTTGAAGAAACGGCTCCGCAGTTTTCTGACTGGGAGATCCTCGATTTTTTGACCGGGATTTTTGAAAGAAAGTTTTCACAGCTTTATGGCCGGAATTCAAAACGTTGTTTCACGGCTTTCTGGCCGGAAGAACCTCGGTTTCCTGGCCGGGGTTTAAAAGAAATGGCTCCACATTTTTCTGACTAGGAGATCCTCGATTTTCTGACCGGGATTTTGAAAGAAAAGTTTCATGGCTTTCTGGCCGGACGAGTCTCAGTTTTCTGGCCAGGGTTAAAAGAAATGGCTCCACAGTATTCTGACTGGGAGATCCTCGGTTTTCTGGCTGGGATTTTGAAGGAAAAGTTTCACGGCTTTCTGGACGGGATTTTGAAAGAAATGTTTCACGGCTTTCTGGCCAGAAGACCCTCGGTTTTCTAGTCGGGGTTTTGAAAGAAATGGCTCCACAATTTTTTGACCGGGAGATCCTTAGTTTTCTGGCCGGGAGATCCTCGATTTTCTGGACAGGATTTAAAAGACTTTCTGGTCGGATGACCCTCGGTTTTCTAGCGGGGGTTTTGAAAGAAACGCTCAACAGTTTTCGACCGGGAGATCCTCGGTTTTCTGGCCGGGATTTTGAAATAAATGTTTCTTGGCTTTCTGGTCGGAATTCAAAAACAACGTCTCACGGCTTTCGGCCGGAAGACCCTCAGTTTTGCTGGCCGGGGTTTTAATAAATGGCTCCACAGTTTTCTGACTGGGAGATCCTCGGTTTTCTGACCGGGGATTTTGAAAGAAAGTTTTCGTGGCTTTCTGGCCGGAATTCAAAACAACGTATCACAGCTTTCTGGCCGGAGCACCCTCGGTTTTCTGGTCGGGGTCTAAAAGAAATGGCTCCACAGATTTCTGACTGGGAGATCCTCGGTTTTCTAACCGGGGATTTGGAAAGAAAGTTTTCACAGCTTTCTGGCCGGAATTCCAAACCACGTCTCATGGCTTTCTGGCTGGAGCACCCTCGGTTTTCTGGCCGGGGTTTAAAGAAATGGCTCCACAGGTTTTTGTGACGACCCAAAGGGTCATCACTTATTTTATTAATCATTTCGTGCTTCTGAGGCCTTGAAAACCTCATTCCATGTTGCCTCGATTTACGTGCACAATCCGAGCATGTAGCCGGAAAGATTTTTTGTGATAGAAAATATGAATTCTATGAGAAATTTGGATAAAAATGATATTAATATTGATATGATTGATTTCAGTCAACATTTTTGGTAAACGAATCCGGACCCGAGATTGGGTGGTCCCGAGAGGTCCGTAGGAAAATATGGGACTTGGACGTGCGTCCGGAGTCGAATTCTGAGGCCTAGAGCCCAAGTTATGAATTTTTCTATGAAATTGTTTTTGATGTAATTGTTAAAGGAAGTGAATTAATTGACCTTGGTATCGGGCTCGTATTTTGGTTCCGACGCCCGTACAAGTCTTAAATATTATATATGTGATTTCTGTAAAGTTTGGTGACATTCGGATGTCGTTTGAGATGTTTTGGACCTTGAGTTCCAAGTTTGAAAGTTTTGAAAACCAAAAGTATGAAAATCATGAATTTGAGGCTTGATTTGATGAAAACGATGTGATATTGGCGATGTGATCGCACGAACAAGTTCATAATGTGTTTTTGATATTGTGTACATGTTTGGTTTGGAGCCCGGGGAGCTCGGGTAAAGATTTGATAGGCCGTTGGATTAAATTCTAAATTTTTGAACTGCTGGTTTTTCACCCAGCTGTTGGCTTCGCAATTGCGAAGCATTTCTCGCAATTGCAAGGGGGGAAGAACAAGGCAGGGTTCGCAAATGCGAACCCTGATCGCAAATGCGAAGCCCCTCATGACCCAGCCTTGTTCGCACATGACCCAGCCTTGTTCGCAAATGCGAACATCCCCTTGTCCTGCCTATGTTCGCAAATGCGAACAATAGTTCGCAAATGCGAACAATGCCCTTTACTGCCCGTGTTCGCAAATGCGAACATTAGTTCGCAAATGCGAACACTGCCCTTTCCAGCCTGGTTCGCAAATGCGAACATATGTTCGCAAATGCGAAGCCCCCAAATTTGCCTTGGCTTCGCAAATGCAAACAAAAGTTCGCAAATGCGAACTTCCCAGCCTTAGCTTATTTTTCAAACTCCAGAAATTGGGCGGGGTTCGCAATTTCGCAAATGCGAACACAGAGACCTGTAAAACACGATTTTCAGTTCATTTCTTCACTTTTTACAAAACAAAAACACCCATTTGCGATTCTTCACGGATTCCTTCTTCATCAAAACAAATGTAAGTCACTTTTTACTTAATTCTTTCAATTCCTAACATCATTAAACATGTTTTTCAATAGAAATCAAAGGTTTCATGGTAGAATTTCTTGTTTTTGTTGAATATAGGGTTTTTCATAAATTGGGAAATTGGACCTCGAATTGAGGTCCGATTTTGAAACAAATCATATACATGAACTCGTGGGGGGATGGGTAACCGGATTTTGGTCCAAACCCCGAGTTCCGACCATGTGGGCCCGGGGTTGAAATTCACTATTCCGGGCAGAATAATGTTGTAAAAGTTGTATTTGGTCTTAAGAATTAGTTTGTTGAGTAGTATTGATGATATTAAATCAATTGTGTATAGATACGATTGGATTGGAGCCAAATTTGAAAGAAAAAGACATTTCCACGGATTGAATTGTTCATAAACATTCGAGGTAAGTGTTTGTTCTATCCTAGATTGAGGGAATTGGATTATGTGTTATGTGTTATGTGATCGAGTGCGGTGTATGGGCTGTGGTGACGAGCATCCATACACTGGCGTCTAGTATGACCGTGAGTCATTGAAAATGCTTATTTTGAGATATATTTACAGATGAATTGTTGAACCTTTGTCGGGTTGTAGAATTGTTATGGTTCTCCCTTGTTGGGACTTGTTGTGAAGATAATTATTGATTGCCCTTGTTGGGACGGTTTATGAATTACTGCTTCTTTCTTTGCCCTTAACTGTAATTGTTATTTGGGTGAGGAAGAGTGATAATGCACGAAGGGTGATGCCGTGCCATGTTTTATTATTTATGTACGAAGGTTAATGTCGTGCCATGTTTTTGAACCATGTACGAAGGATCATGCCGTACTATGGATGTGAGGATGAGAGTAAAAGCACGAAGGGTGATGCCATGTACTTTATTTTCTTATTTGGTGAGGATGAGAGTAAAAGCACGAAGGGTGATGCCGTGCAACCGCTTGCTATTCCTTGACTTGATATTACTTGTGTTTCCATTATACTTTGTTTTCCTTGTGAACTTATTAATTGATGTTAATTGTTGAGTTCTTTGAGATATTTCTTATGGTGTTATTACTTGGTTATTTCTTGTTATTCTGTGGTATACATATATTTTGAATTGCACTGGATTATGTGGGTGTCTGGTCCTAGGCTTGTCACTACTTCGCCGGGATAGGCCAGGCACTTACCAACACATGGGGTCGGTTGTGCTGATACTACACTTCTGTGCATTTTTGCACAGGTCCAGGTTACGATCAGGAGCAGCAGCAGTGAATCAATTGCATGGGAGTTGATCACATTTGAGACCGAGGTAGCTTGCAGACGTCCGCAGGCCCGACGTCTCTCTCTTTATTTATGTTACTAGCTGTAGTCTCTTTGTTCCGAGACAAACAGAATTATGTTATATTTCCTTCCAACTTTTATGTATAGTATTCTATAGTAGTTCGTGAGTTGGTGACTCCACGTCTTGGGTAGAGGATTTCAGTATGATTTTCATCTTGTAATTAGTTATTTCTATTTCGATAAAGTATTCCGCATTTAATTAATTAAAATTGTGTTAAAAACAGGATAGTATGAATACAGTGGCTTGCCTAGCTACCACGAGTAGGTGCCATCACGATCCCGATGTTAGGGGAAAATCCGGGTCGTGACAAGTTGGTATTAGAGCTCTAGGTTACATAGGTCTCACCACTCACGAACAAGCTTAGTAGAGTTTGAAAGGTCGGTACGGAGACGTCTGTACTTGTCCTCTAGAGACTATTGAGTTAGGAAAGAGTCTCTCATTTGTTCTTTCTTGTCGTGCGACTTGTTCCTCAATTACTGATTGAATTTCTATTCTGTCCTTTCGCAAGGTGAGGACACGCGCTTCTTCGTCCGGTGACCAGTAGCCCGAGCCCCAGGCAGCTCCTGTGAGGGGCAGGGGCCAAGGCCGTATCAGAGGCCGTAGTAGGGGTAGGGCTCAGCCCCAAGCAGCTACTCCAGAGGTGGAGCCTCATATTGAGGTTGACGAGGAGGTTCCGGTCCCAGCAGCTCCAGTGGGCCCAGCTCAGGTCCCAGGAGAGGCTTTAATTACCCCGGATCTCCGGGATGCCTTGGTCAGAATAGCGGGATTCATGGACAGCATTGCCAGAGCGGGTTTATTATCAGTTGCCCCAGCCACTTCTCAGGCTGGAGGAGGGGCCCAGACTCCTATTGCTCGTACTCCGGAGCCAGTAGCTCCTCAGCCTCAGGCACCAGTAGTTCAGCCAGCTGTGGCCACTCAGTCAGGTACCACAACTCATGCCGGTGATGGAGCGGCCATGACTTCTGATTCGTTATGGAGACTTGATCGGTTCTCCAAGCTATTTACCACTACATTCAGTGGAGCCACATCAGAGGATCCTCAGGACTTCTTATTCAGCTGCCATGAGATTCTCAAGACTATGGGGATCGTGGAGTCAAATGGAGTTGACTTTTGTACATTCAGACTTGCAGGATCCGCCAAGACTTGGTGGAGAGATTATTGCTTGACTCGACCAGCAGGGTCCCCAGCTTTATCATGGGATCCGTTTGCGGAGCTATTTATGTAGAAGTTTCTCCCTGCTACTCAGCGGGATGTACTTCGGAGGCATTTTGAGTGCCTCCATCAGGGCACTATGACGGTCACACAGTATGAGACGAGATTTGTCGATTTGGCTCGTCATGCAGTGGTGATACTTCCCACAGAGCGGGAGAGGGTCCGCAGGTTTATAGATGGGCTTAATCGGCCAATTAGACTCCAGATGGCTATGGGCGTGGGGAGTGACATATCATTTCAGGAGGCAGCTAATGCAGCACGCAGAGTTGAGATAGCTCTTGCTCGGGGAGGCGGTTATTCTTCAGACAAGAGGCCTCGTCATTCAGGCAGGTTTAGTGGTTCTTCTTCTGGTGGCAGAGAATCCTTTGATAGAGGCCAGTCTTCCAGGCCTTTTCATTCCGCCCTTCAGGCTTCACAGGGTGGACCAGGTGATCGTGGTTTTCGTGGGCATTATTCAGACCAGCCTCCTATTAATGCTCAGCCTCTTCAGAGTGTTCGTGGAGGCCATTCAGGTCGTCAGGGCCAGCAGCCCTATCAGTCTAAGAGTTGCTACGGTTGTGGCGACCCGGGTCATTTTATCAGGAATTGCCCTCTTGCAGCGGGCAACTCTCAGCAGCGAGCTCCTCGTCCTATGATTCAGGCCCCAGCTGACCCTCAGCCTGCCCAGCCAGCCGCAGGCGGGGGTAGAGATTATAGAGGTGGAGGTCGAGACCGTAGAGGTGGAGACCGTCCAGCCGGAGGTAGAGTCAGCCAGTTGATGGTCGTCCTAGAGACGTAGCTCGGAGGGGAGGTGCAGATCCCCGATTCTATGCTTTACCAGCCAGGCCAGAGGCAGAGGCATCAGATGCCGTGATTACAGGTACTATTATTGTGTGTGGCAGAGGTGCTTCAGTATTATTTGACCCTGGATCTACATATTCCTATGTGTCTTCCTACTTCGCACCGTATTTGGCCGTGCCCGGCTATGCTCTGGATATTCCAGTTTATGTGGCTACACCAGTGGGTGACTCCATTATAGTCGATCGGGTGCATCGTTCGTGCGTAGTTATATTTGGGGGTCTTGAGACTCGTGTTGATCTGTTGCTTTTGAATATGGTAGATTTTGATGTCATATTGGGGATGGACTGGTTGTCCCCATACCATGCTATTCTAGATTGTCATGCTAAGACTGTGACCTTGGCCTTGCCAGAATCACCCCGACTAGAGTGGAAAGGTACCTCAAGCCACTCCGTTCGTACCGTTATTTCCTATGTTAAGGCTCGACGCATGGTCGAGAAGGGGTGTCTAGCTTATCTGGCTTATGTTTGTGATTCCAGCGCAGAGGTTCCTTCCATTGAGTCGGTCCCTATTGCACGGGAGTTTCCTGAGGTTTTTCCTTCAGACCTGTCGGGCATGCCACCCGACAGGGATATTGATTTCTGTATTGATCTGGCACCGGGCACTCGACCCATCTCTATTCCACCCTATCGTATGGCCCCGCCGGAGCTAAAAGAGCTGAAAGATCAGTTGCAAGACCTTCTTGAGAAGGGCTTTATCAGGCCCAGTGTTTCCCCCTGGGCAGCACCTGGACTATTTGTAAAGAAGAAAGATGGCTCGATGCGGATGTGTATTGATTACCGGCAATTAAACAAAGTGACAATAAAGAATAAGTATCCACTGCCGAGATTGATGATTTGTTTGACCAGCTCCAGGGAGCGAGGGTATTCTCTAATATAGACTTGAGTTCAGGCTACCATCAGCTGAAGATCAGGGCGGCCGACATTCCTAAGACAGCCTTTCGCTCTAGATATGGGCATTATGAGTTCTTGGTCATGTCCTTCGGGTTGACCAATGCCCTAGCAGCATTCATGGAGTTGATGAATCGGGTATTCAGTGCCTTACTTAGATCCGTTCATGATAGTCTTCATAGATGACATCCTCGTGTACTCTCGTAGCCGTGAAGAGCATGAGCAAGACCTCGCAGTGGTTCTTCGACTCTGAAAGATAACCACCTATATGCCAAATTTTCTAAATGTGAGTTCTGGTCGAGTTCGGTAGCATTTCCGGGTCACATTAGTATCGGTGGAAGGTATTCGGTAGACCCAAAGAAGATCGAGGCAGTCCAGAACTGGCCTCGACCAACTTCGATGACCGAGATCCGGAGTTTCTTGGGATTAGCAGTGTTACTACCGTCGATTTGTAGAGGGGTTTTCTTCTATTGCAGCCCCGATGACCAGTGTTGACCTAGAAGGGTGTCCAGCTTCAGTGGTCGAGGAGTGTGAGGCGAGCTCGTAAGCTCAAGACAGCTTCGACCACCGCACCGCATTGGTACTACCTACAAAGTGCAGGCCTTATACAGCTTATCGTGACGCATCTCGTACGTGGCTTGGAGCGGTATTGATGCAGGATGGTAAGGTTATCGCTTATGCTTCGAGGCGGTTAAAGATACATGAGAAGAATTATCCAGTTCATGATCTTGAGTTAGAAGCAGTGGTTCATGCCTTAAAGATCTGGAGGCATTATCTATATGGTGTGACATGTGAGGTGTACACCGATCACAAAAGCCTACAGTACTTGTTCAAGCAAAAGGAGTTGAATCTACGACAACGGAGATGGTTAGAGTTGCTAAAAGACTATGATGTTACTATCTTATATCACCCAGGTAAGGCCAATGTGGTGGCTGATGCATTGAGTAGAAAGTATGCCAGCATGGGTAGTCTTGCATACATTCCGGTCAGTCAGAGACCATTAGCTCTAGATGTCCAGGCCTTAGCCAACCGGTTCGTGAGATTAGACATTTCTGAGCCTAGCAGGGTGTTAGCCTGCACGGTCGCTCGTTCTTCTTTATTAGAGCGTATCCGTGAGAGGCAATTTGATGATCCTCATTTGCGTGATTTGAGAGATACAGTACAGCGGGGAGGTGCCACACAGGTAAATCTAGATGATGACGGGGTATTGAAATTGCAGGGTCGAGTTTGTGTGCCCAATGTCGAAGGGATTCGAGAGTTAATCTTAGCGGAGGCCCACAGTTCGCGGTATTCTATTCACCCAGGCGCCGCGAAAATGTACCAGGACTTACGGCAACACTATTGGTGGCGCGGAATGAAGAAAGATATCATTGCGTATGTCGCTCGGTGTCTAAATTGTCAGCAGGTGAAATATGAGCACCAGAGACCTGGTGGTGTATTCCAGAGGATTGAAATTCCCGAGTGGAAATGGGAGCGGATCACTATGGACTTCGTTACTGGACTTTGACTCGGAGGAAATTTGATGCTATTTGGGTCATTGTTGATAGGCTGACCAAGTCAGCACACTTTATTCCAGTATCCGTCTCCTACTCGTCGGAGAGGTTAGCGGAGGTTTACATTAGGGAGATTGTTCGTCTCCACGGAGTGCCAGTATCTATTATCTCCGATCGGGGTATGCAGCTTACCTCGCGGTTCGAAGAGCGGTCCAACGAGGAGTTAGGCACCCGTGTTCAGCTGAGTACGCATTTCATCCTCGTACGGATGGCCAGTCCGAGAGACTATTCGGATTCTAGAGGACATGCTTCGAGCCCGTGTTATTGATTTCGGAGGCTCGTGGGACCCGTTTCTGCCATTAGCAGGAGTTCGCCTACAATAACAGTTACCAGTCTAGCATCCACATGGCTCCGTATGAGGCGTTGTATGGTAGGCGATGTCGATCACCAGCTGGATGGTTTGAACCGGGAGAGGCTCGGTTGTTGGGTACAGGACTTAGTTCAGGAGGCCTTGGATAAGGTCAAGACTATCCAGGAGAGATTGCGTTCAGCTCAGTCCGGACAGAAGACTTATGCGGATCGTAAGGTTCGAGATGTAGATTTCATGGTCGGTGAACGAGTATTGCTCCGAGTGTCGCCTATGAAGGGCGTGATGAGGTTCGGGAAGAAGGGCAAGCTCACCCCTAGGTATATTGGTCCATTTGAGATTCTAGACAGAGTGGGAGGGGTGGCTTACAGATTAGCTTGGCCGCCTAGCTTATCAGTCGTGCATCCAGTTTTTCACGTATCTATGCTTCGGAAATACCACGGCGATCCCACACACGTGTTAGACTTCAGTACTGTCCAATTGGACAATGATCTATCTTATGAGGAGGAGCCGGTGGCCATTCTAGACCGGCAGGTTCGACAGTTGATGTCAAAGAGTTATCCTTCCGTGCGTGTTCAGCTGGAGAGGTCAGCCTCCCGAGGCATCGACCTGGGAGTCCGAGTCTGATATGCGGAGCCGCTACCCACACTTGTTTCCTGACTCAGATACTTCTTTCTTTTGTCCGTTCGAGGATGAACAGTTGTTTTAGAGGTGGAGATTGTGACGACCCAAAGGGTCATCACTTATTTTATTAATCATTTCGAGCTTCTGAGGCCTTGAAAACCTCATTCCATGTTGCCTCGATTTACGTGCACAATCCTAGCATGTAGCCGAAAAGATTTTTTGTGATAGAAAATATGAATTCTATAAGAAATTTGGATAAAAATGATATTAATATTGATATGGTTGACTTCGGTCAACATTTTTGGTAAACGGATCCGGACCCGAGATTGGGTGGTCCCGAGAGGTCCGTAGGAAAATATGGGACTTGGACATGCATCCGGAGTCGAATTCTGAGGTCTAGAGCCCAAGTTATGAATTTTTCTATGAAATTGTTTTTGATGTAATTGTTAAAGGAAATGAATTAATTGACCTTGGTATCGGGCTCGTATTTTGGTTCCGACGCCCGGTACAAGTCTTAAATATTATATATGTGATTTCTGTAAAGTTTGGCGACATTCGGATGTCGTTTGAGATATTTTGGACCTTGAGTTCCAAGTTTGAAAGTTTTGAAAACCAAAAGTATGAAAATCATGAATTTGAGGCTTGATTTGATGAAAACGATGTGATAGTGGCGATGTGATCGCACGAACAAGTTCATAATGTGTTTTTGATGTTGTGTACATGTTTGGTTTGGAGCCCGGGGAGCTCGGGTAAAGATTTGATAGGCCGTTGGATTAAATTCTGAATTTTTGAACTGCTGGTTTTTCACCCAGCTGTTGGCTTCGCAATTGCGAAGCATTTCTCGCAATTGCGAAGGGGGCAATTGCGAAGTATTTCTCGCAATTACGAAGGGGGCAGTACAAGGCAGGGCTCGCAAATGCGAACCCTGATCGCAAATGCGAACAATTGTTCGCAAATGCGAACATCCCCTTGTCCCGCCTATGTTCGCAAATGCGAACAATAGTTCGCAAATGCGAACAATGCCCTTTACTGCCCGTGTTCGCAAATGCGAACATTAGTTCGCAAATGCGAACACTGCCCTTCCCAGCCTGGTTCGCAAATGCGAACATATGTTCGCAAATGCGAAGCCCCCAGATTTGCCTTGGCTTCGCAAATGCGAACAAAAGTTCGCAAATGCGAACTTCCCAGCCTTAGCGTATTTTTCAAACTCCAGTAATTGGTCGGGGTTTTTCATTTGCGATTCTTCACAGATTCCTTCTTCATCAAAACAATTGTAAGTTACTTTTTACTTAATTCTTTCAATTCCTAACATCATTAAACATGTTTTTCAATAGAAATCAAAGGTTTTCATAGTAGAATTTCTTGATTTTGTTAGAATATAGGGTTTTTCATAAATTGGGAAATTGGACCTCGAATTGAGGTCCGATTTTGAAACAAATCATATACATGAACTCGTGGGGGATGGGTAACCGGATTTTGGTCCTAACCCCGAGTTCCGACCATGTGGGCCCGGGGTTGAAATTCACTATTCCGGCAGAATGTTGTAAAAGTTGTATTTGGTCTTAAGAATTAGTTTGTTGAGTAGTATTGATGATATTAAATCAATTGTGTATAGATACGATTGGATTGGAGCCAAATTTGAAAGAAAAAGACATTTCCACGGATTGAATTGTTCATAAACATTCGAGGTAAGTGTTTGTTTTATCCTAGCTTGAGGGAATAGGATTATGTGTTATGTGTTATGTGATCGAGTGCGGTGTATGGGCTGTGGTGACGAGCATCCATACATTGGCGTCTAGTATGACCGTGAGTCGTTGAAAATGCTTATTTTGAGATATATTTACAGATGAATTGTTGAACCTTTGTCAGGTTGTAGAATTGTTATGGTTCTCCTTTGTTGGGACTTATTGTGAAGATAATTATTGATTGCCCTTGTTGGGACGGTTTATGAATTACTGTTTCTTTCTTTGCCCTTAACTGTGATTGTTATTTGGGTGAGGAAGAGTGATAATGCATGAAGGGTGATGTCGTGCCATGTTTTATTATTTATGCACGAAGGTTAATGCCGTGCCATGTTTTTGAACCATGTACGAAGGATCATGCCGTACTATGGATGTGAGGATGAGAGTAAAAGCACGAAGGGTGATGCCGTGTACTTTATTTGCTTATTTAGGTGAGGATGAGAGTAAAAGCACGAAGGGTGATGCCGTGCAACTGCTTGCTATTCCTTGACTTGATATTACTTGTGTTTCCATTTTACTTTGTTTTCCCCTGTGAATTTATTAATTGTTGTTAATTGTTGAATTCTTTGACATATTCCTTATTGTGTTATTACCTGGTTATTTCTTGTTATTCTGTGGTATACATATGTATTGAATTGCACAAGTTTATGTGGGTGTCTGGTCCTAGGCTTGTCACTACTTCGCCGGGATAGGCCAGGCACTTACCAGCACATGGGGTCGGTTGTGCTGATACTACACTTTTGTGCGTTTTTGCACAGGTCCAGGTTACGATCAGGAGCAGCAGCAGTAAATCGATTGCGTGGGAGTTGATCACATTTGAGACCGAGGTAGCTTGCGGACGTCCGCAGGCCCGGCGTCTCTCTCTTTATTTATGTTACTAGCTGTAGTCTCTTTGTTCTGAGACAAACATAATTATGTTATATTTCCTTCCAACTTTTATGTGTAGTATTCTATAGTAGTTCGTGAGTTGGTGACTCCACGTCTTGGGTAGAGGATTTCAGTATGATTTTCATCTTGTAATTAGTTATTTCTATTTCGATAAAGTATTCCGCATTTAATTAATTAAAATTGTGTTAAAAACAGGATAATATGAATACAGTGGCTTGCCTAGCTACCACGAGTAGGCGCCATCACGATCCCGATGTTGGGGGAAAATCCGGGTCGTGACATTTTCTGACTTGGAGATCCTCGGTTTTCTGACCGGGATTTTGAAGAAGCGTTTCACGGCTTTCTGGCCAGAATTCAAAGCGATGTTTCACGGCTTTCTGGCCGGACGACCCTCAGTTCTCTTGTCTGGGTTAAAAGAAATTTCTCCACAGTTTTCTAACAGGGAGATCCTCGGTTTTCTGACTGGGATTTTGAAAGAAAGTTTTCACGGCTTTTTGGCCGGAATTTAAAAACAACGTTTCGCGGCTTTCTCGCCGGAAAGACCCTCGGTTTTCTGACCGGGGTCCAAACGGATATTGGACTAACATGATTTGATTCTCTTTTTGGAATTTTCATTTTCCTTTCTTTTATTCTTCCTTTTGGGTCTTCTTTTAGGTATTTTCTTTTTACCTATCAACAAATGCATAAGATAAAGCTTTTGAAAAGAAACTCCCCTTTTATGCGGTTTCTTTGTTCTAGAGCCATTTCAATGCTTGTGTATTTCACTTCTTTGGGCTGTACCTTCTTCTTGCACAATTAAATAGACGTGCTTTCAACAAAGAACATTTTATTAGTTGAAAAAAATGGTTGACTTTGTGGTCTTGATTATCTTCATTGCTTGATCTTTGTCTCATTACCATTGAGAACTTTGCTACCAATTGGCTTTGGGGTGACTTCCTTTCAAACTGTCTAGGTTTAGCCTCGGGTTTCTATGAGGATTTCGGGCTCTTATCTTTTTGTCTCATTCTGTTTCTCCTAAGACATTAGCCTTTGATTTCCATCTCCTTTCTAATCATCCTTTCTTTTGGAAATAATCGATCATCATGATTAATCGGGAATTGTATCAATACACCACAGAGGCTGGGTCTTTCTTCTTTACCAGACGGAATTTTGTATAATCGGTCATGTCACCTTTCTTTGTAACAAGTTCGAGATTCAAAGTTAAAACAAAATGGATTTGAAAGAAAAATAAACAAAGAATGAAAAAATGAATCGAAGATAGAAGCGTCCCTTTCGGGGAAAAAGAAGGACTTATCTGAGGTGTATGCTGACTTCAAACCAACATGACATGCTTCTCGAACTAGATGCTTGATCGTCACAAACTCCTATTTCCTTATGAACCACAACAGGTCTATGTTTCCAAGCTAAGGAGCATGCCAGGACCTCTTGTGGTGAAATACCCTTTTCGATTCATAGCACCCTTTTGCGGGTTTTCGCCAATCGACCTCTCTCATTTCTCTTCTTACCATCGCCAGATAGCACTCTTTGCGAGTTTTTACTAATGGACTCTCTCATTTTGTATTTATCTACTTCCATCGTCTCATGGTGCCCGAAGGTTTTCACCAATAAGACTCTCTCATTTTATTTCTTTTCATTCCGAATTCTTCGGATTGCAACAATGATGTTTACTCAATTCCTATTTCTCTGCATCGATCTTGAAGGACTTGTACTCGGTTTGGGTAACAAGGACTATGGACAAAATTACAACTTTGGAACCATCTTAACGGATCTAAACTGAATCGCCATATCATCTGCCCTAGTTTCCTTTTTTTTTTGGGAAATTGGGATTTTAGTTTTGGTGTGACTAAACCTCAGGGAATGGTTGCCTACGTATACTTTCGGAATAATGTCAGAACGTAGTTCGGGTAATTTTGTTTTTTGAATATGGTTTTGGATTCCAAAGAGGGTAGCCAAAAAAATGTAACCGGCTCAAAGGGTTTACAAAGAGGGTTGGTAGTGAGGCTCTAGCGAGACTAAGACTGGAGGGTTTGACAAATATTCTTTGATTTTGTCGAAAGCTTATTGACATTCAGTTGTCCACTTGATTGCAGCGTCTTTCTTCAACAACTTGAATATGGGCTCACATGTAGAATTCAATTGGGCGATGAACCTACTGATGTAGTTTAGTCGGCCCAGAAGACTCATTACGTCTTTCTTTGTTCTGGGAGGAGGTAAATCCCGGATGGATTTTATCTTTGTGGGATCCAATTCAATACCTCTTCTACTGACTATGAAATCCAAGAGTTTACCTAATAGGACTCCAAAAGCGCATTTGGTCGGATTCAACTTCAAGTCGTACTTCCGCAACCTTTCAAAGAATTTCCTCATGTCTCGCACATGATTGCCCTGAGTTTTGGATTTGATGATCACGTCGTCCACGTACACCTCTATTTCCTGATGCATCATGTAGTGGAAAATGGCAGTCATAGCTCTCATGTACGCTGCTCCTGCATTTTTCAAACTGAATGGCATGACCCGGTAGCAGTAAGTTCCCCAAGGTGTGGTAAAAGCAGTCTTCTTGGCATCCTCTTCATCCATCAACACCTGATGGTATCCCGCATAAAAATCCACAAACGATTGTATCTCATGTTTGGCACAGTTATCAACGAGGATGTGGATGTTCGGTAAAAGAAAGTTATCTTTAGGACTTGCTTTATTCAAATCTCGGTAATCCACGCATACTCGAGTTTTTCCATCCTTCTTTGGCACAGGCACAACATTAGCCAACCACGTGGTGTATTGTACCACTCGAATCACCACTGTTTTTAACTGTTTAGTGATTTCTTATTTGATTTTATCACTAATGTCAGTTTTGAATTTCCTTTGCTTCTGCTGCACTGGGCGACAGTCAAGGTAGATTGGCAACTTGTGCACCACTAGATCGGCTCCTAATCCTGGCATGTCATCGTAATACCAAGCAAACACATCTTTAAATTCAAACAAGAGCTGGATTATTGCATCTCGGGTTTTCTCATCTATGTGGATGCTTATCTTAGTCTCTCAGATCTCTTCAGCAGTTCCCAAATTAACCGGTTCAGTATCATTCAAGTTTGGCTTAGGTTTATTCTCAAAATGTTCCAATTCTCGATTTATTTCCCTAAAAGCCTCTTCTTCATCATATTACGGTTCTTGGTTCATTATTTCCATATTAGGTGAAGTGTTCGAATTTGAGCATGAAGTCCGCAAGCATGTCATGTTATTTAAAGCCGCATTATTAGGACTGAAAAGAAAGAATAAATAACAAAAATTAGAAAGAGTGCAAAATGATGAAATATTTATTTCATTTTCTTGGAATTTTCTGAAGATAAACAAAGTTACATTGGGAAGACTGAAAATACAAGAAAACAAAGAAAAATATCCAAGTTACGTCCTGAAGTAACTTGAGATGAAGGAAAAGTCACAGGAAAAATCTACCAGAACTCCCGCCTGACTTGGAATGGTGTGGCCTTCTAATTTCTCAATTTTTCTTCTGGGCCCACATACAGCACCTCAGCGGTGCTTGTACCTTCTCCCGATTGAACCATGTTAACATCGTCTTCTTCTTCGATTTCCTCTGATGTGAGGACCTCATCTTCTTCTTTTTCACTGTATCTAGGTCGAACAAATGTTTGGTACAAAGGTGGCAACGGTCGTGGTAGAACCCATCCCTTTTCCTTTATTTTATTGGCCCATTTCTCGTCTTCAGGGGTAGGGCGAAAGCCTACTCCAAAGAACTTTTCAGCCGTGGGCAAAGTTATTAGCTTTGATACTCCTTGCAAGGACTTTCCCAAACCTTTTCCTAGTTGGAAGCCGTGTTTGATTATTTCTTTTGCCACCATGATGGAGGCATTAGACAAAAAGGGTTGGGGGAAAGGGTTCCCTTCTTCGTGTTGGTCTGCCAATACAACCTCGAAAGCTTGATAAACAATGTGCTCGCTTCCTTCTTCCGCTTCTAAGCATGGGATGGATGGATCTCGATAGATCGACTGCTCGTCCTCCCCGTGGACAACAATTTCTTGTCCCTTGTGTTCAAACTTTAGCATCTGATGGAGGGTAGAGGGTACAGCCCCAGCCGTATGAATCCTTGGTCTTCCCAGAAGAAAATTGTAGGAAGTGTCCATATCCAGAACTTGAAATGTCACTTCGAAATCTACCGGGCCGATGGTCATAATCATATCAATCTCCCCGACCGTGTCTCTCTTCACACCATCAAAGGCTCGCATGCATATGTTGTTGGGCCGAATTCTTTCAGCTCCAATTCCTATGCGGTCCAGAGTGGAAAGCGGGCATATGTCTACTCCTAAACCCCCATCTACCATGACCCTCTTCATGTAGTAGCCTTCACATTTGACAGTCAAATGCAAAGCTTTATTGTGGGCCACGCCTTTTAAAAGCAAATCAGCCTTACTGAAAGAAATCTGATTGACTGCGAAGAATCTCTCTGCCATTCATTCAAGTTGTTCAGATGAAATCTCAATAGGCACATATGCCTCATTCAAGGTTTTTAGCAAAACCTTGTGATGTTCAGTAGACTTCATTAACAGGGACAACATGGATACCTGCTCCAGGTATTTGCGCAGTTGGTCTATTCCCTCATAGTCGGGCATTTGTATCTTCTGAAAAAAGACCTCTACCTCTTTAGCGCTTACAGGTTTTCTTGATGGGAAATGCCTTTGTGTGGCATTATTTATCTCCTGCGTGTTTAAATACTTTTGCCCCAAGATGCTCCCAGATGATTCTCCTGCAACCTCTTTTCCTTTGCATGTAACGAGTGTCTGTTGATAGCTCCAAGGTACATCGGATGGATCTGTCATAGGTTTTTGTTGCACACGTACAACAACCATGGGTTCATCTGGTTGTAGTGGTTCAATCGGCTTTCGGGCCACATAGGTTCCCTTTGGTACATACACCGTTGTTTCCCTCTTCAAATGAAACCTTTTGGGGGCACTTATTGACAGGGGTCTTTCCACTCGACCTCGCGGGAGGTAAAGAACTCCATCCTTTTGAGATGATGCCTTCATTTCGATCTTCTTTTCAGATCTAGTCCTGGCAACTTCAATCTTTTTCCCTACCTTCTCTTGTTTCGGGGTAACATCAGGCCACTTCTCCACATTGGCAATGGAAACTATCGCTTTTAAGGCCGTGTCAAACTCCTTATCTTCATAAATCATCCCAATTACTGGCACGTTGTTGTGGGCTGGCAATGGGTTATTTGTCACATTTGGGATGTCTTCATCTGCGGAAACTATCCTCCCTTGATTGATTAGATCTTTCACCTTCTTCTTCAAAGTCCAACCCTCAAACCTTGAATGGTAGGCACAGTATATTCCTCGTTGGTAGGCAGGAGAGTTCGGATTCTGCCTGTTCTGCGGAACGGGCTGCAATAGGTTCTCTTGCCTGATTTTGGGAAAGAGAGTGGAATATGGCTCCCCAATTGGTGTAAAGTTCATCTTGGGTGGTTCACGGTGGCAGGTGTTATTTGGTCGGGAGTTGTATTAATTTGGGTAGGGAGGTTGGTTTCTTTGGAATGGAGGTGGATTTCTGTTGGCTGGTGGCTGCGTCGTGCAAAAGGTTGAGCGTTCATGACCGCGTAGGGTGGAGGCGGAGGAGCATAGGTCATGCTGTGGTGTGACCAGTAATGTTGGGGGGCCCTTTTAGAGAATACCTGCCTTGGGGTTTGGTAACTTCTATCTTCTACTGCCGCCATGATAGTTTCTTCTTTCTTTTGGCCCCTGGGCATCCCTCCAGACCCGCCTTGGATGGCTTGGCAGGTTGCTCGGATGGCCGCTTGACTCAAAATTCTACCAGTTTTTAAGCCATTCTCCACCATCTCTCCAATCTTGATTGCTTCGGCGAAAGGTTTACCCATCGCTGACATCATGTTTTGAAAATAGTCCGACTCCTGAGCCTGGAGGAAGGTCGTGACCATTTCGATCTCATCCATTGGGGGTTTCACCCTATACGCTTGTTCACGCCACTTGATGGCATATTCCCTGAAACTCTATGAGGGCTTCTTCTTCAAATTCGATAGAGAGTTCCTATCCGGTGCAATGTTGATGTTGTACTGGAATTTTTTAACAAAATCTCTGGCCAAATCATCCCAAATATGCTAGCGAGATATGTCCTGGTCCATGTACCATTCTGCAGCTATTCCAACCAGACTCTCTCCGAAATATGCCATTAACTAATCCTACATGCCACCGGCACCTCGCAACTGATTGCAATACTTCTTGCGGTGAGCAATAGGATCTCCATGCCCATCATATTTTTCGAACTTCGATGTTTTAAATCCTGATGGCAAATGTACATGTGGGAACATGCACAAATCGGCGTAAGAAACACTTTTCTGCCCGCTCAGACCTTGCATGTTTTTCAGACTCTACTCTAGGCTTCTCATTCTCTTTGCCATTTTGTCTTGCTCGGGAGCTTTTGGATTTTGGCTTGGTATGAACTCATATTGAGGTGGCTGAGGATATATATTGGCGGTAACCTGGGTAGGATCCCGTGTAAGGGGTGGTGCCGGGAATGTTAAGGATGAGGAATCAAAGAAAGGAGTATGTGTGGTGGGATGCGTTGTGATTGGAATTGGCAAACCAACTAATGTTCTTGTGGATGTATCTAATGTTGTCACTCGAGGATAGGAAGTGGAGAGTGATTCAGATAGGGTTGTGACATTAGAATACCCAAATAGAGTAGGTGGGAAATTGGTGGGGGTATTGGAAATCCCACTTGATCTGAGGAGAAGTTTAGGGAACCCATGGATTTGACTTGGGGGCTCTTTCCCGTTATTCCAATCGTCTAACATCTCCAGCATGCGACAGCACAAAATTCTATTCTCCTCCAAAGCTGCTGACTCAGTAGCCGGAATGGTTGTTATGGAGCTTTCTTCCGAAACGGGAATGGTTGATAGAGGGATTTCTGAAGACATATTGGCACCTCTTTTCGACCTTGTGAAATACGGATGGGTACTTTCGAGCTGCTGAACTTTTCCTTTGGACCTTGTGAAGTACGAATGTGATGCCAGATTACCACAAAATCAACCACTCTTTACTAAAACCTGGAGTTTGGCAAACAAACGGTTAGTTTGAAACAACATAACAGATAAGTAATCTCACGTTGGGTGTGATGCACTTATATAGATGATTGTGTTGCTACATGTATTCGATTGCGATATGTCATTCCGGTTTGTACTTTCCTTTGCTTTCATCCTCTATCAATCTTTTTTTCTTTTATCTTCCCCTTTTCTTCGTTTTTCTTTTCTTTTAGTGATGGTCGAATCTTATGTTGATTGCCTACGTATCATTCCCCGCATGAATCAGACCGGACGTAGTTCGGAAACAATAACATAAGATACGAATGAAATATTTTTTGAATTTTATTTCACAAATTTCACCTTGAAGCATTTTGCAAAATGACGACAATGGAGGAAAACTTTAAAAGGACAAACAGACTCTAAAAATAATAGACTCTTCCAAGCATATTCTATCGCTTTGAATCTTTGCGCCTGGGGGGCGTTGTTTGGCCTTGCTGTGGTTCTCGGTGTGAGATCTCTCTGTAGACTCCCCAACTCTGCCATGACTTTGTGGACACATTCCATGATTGAAGAGAAGAGGGTACGCCGGGGTACTTGTTCGAAGGTCAGGCATGTTATAGTGATGTAGTGCCCGATTTCATTGATCCTGGCCCTGATCACATCTTTTTCTCTAAGCAGTTGTCCTATGTGTCGGTTCTTAGCCCCTAATACTTGAGCGTTATCGGAGACTTGATCCAAAAGCCTATCTATTTGCCCCTCTATCCATGCCATTAAGTCATGGAAATGGTCTCTATCTGCTTTGGCATCCCAGACTTGCCTGAGAATTTTCTCTCTAAAAGCGGCATTTGCTTCTCTTAAATTAGTGATGATCGCCCTTTTTCTATCTGTTGCAGACGAAGTGCTTCTTGGTGGGCTACTCTTCTCCATTTTGTTCGGATTGCAACCAAAGCCGCTTCTGCCTTTTCCAAGTCTTCCTAGTGCTCAAAGGCTTTCCTTTCCAAGTCGTTTATAAGCATCTCGTCATTCAGACTTCTCATTGACCTTTCTGCGGTCAATTGCATCTCCTGAATTTGAGTTTGGAGTCTTTCTCTTTCCTGCTCCCAGCCGACCCTTTCCTGATCGAAATCAGCCTGTTGTATGTCCATGGCAGCTTCCAGCATTCCCTTGTCCTCTTTTAAGGTGTTAATGCAAGATTGGAAATCTTGTGCCATTTCACGTTTAGCCTCCCTAACTCTGGTTTCTATCTTTTCTCCCAATAGACGGCATACTTTACCGACCATTCTGCCCTTTGCTCGGGCATTGATTGGTTATGGAACCATTCAAGATATGTGAGGCTCACTTCTCCTTGTTCTCGATCGGCAACCATTTCGTCGATGTCGGAGAGTAGACTACCAAACCACACCTTTTGCGCATAAGTCTCTCTTAGGAGCTCCTCTATCGTGAATTCCCATGTAAATGATCGTATATCGGGGGCCTTTTTTGTTCTCTACCCAGCTGCCGCATGACATGTACCGGGGCATATGGTTGGAATCCACTAAAACTCATTAGTATGTAGAATGGGCGATATGTTGACATGTGCATGATTTTAGCGGAAGGGAACCAATAATAATTCCAAGTGAGTAGGTCTGCTCTCAAAGAGTTGAGAAGTTCTTGCCAAGTCCTTAGGTCATTTGGAAGGTTACAACAGGCAGCTCTGTTCATATGACAACGAATGTAATTTAGCCAGTCCACATTGAAGTCTATCACAATTTGCTGATGATAGAGATGCTCAACAAACCACATTTGTAATAAAATGTTACAACCTTCAAAATAATCTTGTCCTTCTTGACACCGAGTTAAGGCCCGAAAGATGTGTAACGACCCGACCGGTCGTTTTAGAAAATTACGCCCCAATCCCTAATTTAACTGTTCCCCTAAGTTCATTTCTGCTATCGTGGGTTGCCGGGAGAGTCGGTTCCGAAAATTTGAGCATTTTGGGACACTTAGTCCCTAAATAAGAGCTTTGAAACTAGAAAACGGTCCGTAGCCGGAACAGTGTTAAGACGATCTCGGAACGGAAATCCGATGGTTCCATTAGCTCCGTTAGGTGATTTCGGGGTTAGGAGCGCATTCGGAATGTATTTTGGAGGTCCGTAGCACAATTAGGCTTGAAATGCCGAAGGTTGAAATTTTGGCGAATCCGATCGATAGGTGAGATTTTGATCCGGGGTCGGAATGGAATTCCGACAATTTCTGTAGCTTCGTTATGTGATTTTGGATATGTCCGCAAATTTTCAGGTCATTCGGACGTCGTTTGGATGGGTTTTTGATCGAATGTGCAATTCGGAAAGTTTTAAGAAATTTAGGCTTGAATTCGATGCGAATTATGGGTTTTGATGTTGTTAGACGTGTTTTGAGGATTGGAGCAAGTTCGAATGAGGTATTAAGATGTGTTGGTATGTTTGGATGAGGTCCCGGGGGCCTCGGGGTGATTTCGGATGGTTAAACGGGAGAAATTGTGGAAGAATTGCAGATTGGGATCCTGCTTCTGTTGTTTCCGCTCCTGCGGAATTTTGGGCGCAGGAGCGTGTCCGCAGAAGCGGACAAGATGCGTAGGAGCGGCTATTTCCGCAGAAGCGGAATCCAATCCGCTGAAGCGGGGTCGCTGGTGCGATGCCAGTGATCGCAGAAGCGGACGGGGAGAAATGGACATGGTCCGCAGAAGCGGACATCTTACCGTTTGGGCGAGACCGCAGAAGCGGTCAATTATGCGCAGAGGCGGACGTGTCCGCAGAAGCGGATCCGCTTAAGCGGCCCTCTTGTTCGCAGAAGCGGAAATGGCCGGCCAGGCCTGGAACCGCCGAAGCGACCCTTTGGTCGCGGATACGGATGCGTAGAAGCGGAAAATGTTCCGCAAAAGCGAAAATCGCTGTAAGTAAGTGTATCAGAAGTTAGAAAAATTTCAGAACATTTCACACATTTTGGGTCTCGGCTTAAGGGGCGATTTGGGCGATTTTGAAGGGAGATTCAAGGGGTTTCTTCAGGTAATCAATTATGGACTCCAATTATGATTGTTGTTGATAATATTATGCAAGTTTTTCATGAAAATGGAGGAATTTGGGTAATTAATGGGGGTTTTTCACCCTAGACCAAAACCTTTAGAAAATCAAGGTTTTGAGTGGGCAAACGGAGTCCGAATTTGGTAAACTTTATATGCATAGACTCGTATTGAAACAAGGGTTCCGAATATATAACTTTCGTGAATTTCCGTTAAGCGTACCGAAAGTCGGGTTTTGGCAACTTGTGGGTTTTGGTGAATTTTGAGTTATTTTGATTGGGTAATGCCCAATTGGCCTATTTTGACGTGATTCTATTGATTTTATCAGATACTACACTTGTGGAGGCCGACATTCGTGGCAAGAGGGTTATTACTTAGCGGTGTTGTACCGGAATTGAGGTAAGTGGCTTGTCTAACCTCGTGTGGGGGAATTTTTACCCCTAGGATATTATGTGATAGTTTAAAAGCCTTGTACGTGAGGTGACGGGCGTGTACATGCGCTGGTTGTTGAACACGTACTTTATTCAAAAATGTTCGATGAGCGATATCCCTGTCTTTGGTTGTTAATTTGATATTTTACCCGGTAGTGGTTAGAAGAGCATGATTAGGTAGCACTTAACTGTTTAGTTGCCTAATTGCCTTATTTGAACTCCTTGTTAATTATTGGCACTATTTTTCGGTGAAGTTATAGTTAAGCATAATTATTCTCTCTGTGGATTCCTTTATTGGCTGTTCTTGTGGACTGCGGGTTCGATTCCCGGAGACCCAGGGTTGTGGGTTCGATTCCCAGAGACCCGGCGTGATATTGGTAGGGACTACGGGTTCGATTCCCGAGATCCCGAGTTATTGGTAGGGACTACGGGTTCGATTCCCGAGATCCTGAGTTATTGGTAGGGACTACGGGTTCGATTCCCGAGATCCCGAGTTATTGGTAGGGACTACGGGTTCGATTCCCGAGATCCTGAGTTATTGGTAGGGACTGCGGGTTCGATTCCCGGAGATCCCGAGTTATTGAGATATTATTGAGACATGGGCTGCGGGTTCGATTCCCGGAGACCCAGAGGTACTGAGAATGGGACTGTGGGTTCAATTCCCACAGATCCCGGATTTGTTTATTTGAGTTGGTTATTTGTTGTTAGCTTAATTGTAGACAGTTGCAGTAATCATCTTAAATGTTGTTATTTCGGAAATTATTATCATTTAAATTGTTTATTTTGTTATCATCATTATATTATTATTTTCTCAGTAGGGCCCTGATCTACCTCGTCACTACTCCATCGAGGTTAGGCTTGGCACTTATTGAGTACCGCCGTGGTGTACTCATGCTACTCTTCTGCACACTTTTGTTGTGCGGATCCAGGTACATCAGAGCAGGCTCGTACTAGGTGATTCCGCAGCTTTCTGGGAGACTTCGAGGTATGATCTGCTACGTCCGCGGATCCGGAGGCTTCCCGTCTATTCTAGTATTACTAGTTGACATTTTTCTTCATTTCGTTGTTAGATACTCTTTACCCATAGAGCCACAGTTGTACTTCTCTTTTAGTCTGTGTTACCGTGGGGTTCCGGATCTTGGTAGTGTTTATTTATTGTGTGACGGATGTATGTGCCAAGTGGCACGGATTACATATCTTTTATGTTAATTTTCGCCGTTTCTTATTTAAGTAATTAAAATTTATAGATTCCGCAACGTGTTAGGCTTACCTAGTCGTGGGGACTGGGTGCCATCACGACATGTTCACAATTGGTGAACTAGGGTCGTGACAAGTTGGTATCAGAGCTCTAGGTTCATAGGAGTCACGGGACACAGACCGGTTACCTAGATTCTCGTTGATCGATACGGAGATGTCTGTATTTATTTACGAGGGACTATGTAACTGTTTAGGAAACTCTTCATTTCTTTGGATTCCTTGTCGTGCGACATTTTTTTGGCATCAAAATCTAAACTATTGATTTCTATTCTCTCACAGATGGTGAGGACACGAGCTACTCGCGACGATCAGGTACCCGCGCCCCCTGCTGCCGCCGTCAGAGGCCGGGGCCGAGGTAGAGGACGAGGACGCGTCCGAGGTGCAGCCACAACACCCGCGCGCGCTGCCGCTGAGGTGCCACAGGTAGACCAGGTTGGAGCGCAGGCACCTGGTACACCGACTACAGCTGCTACTACTCCAGCACTACAGGAGACTCTGGCTCAGTTCATGAGTATGTATACCACTTTAGCCCAGGCAGGACTGCTTCCTCTTGTTGCAGCTACATCTCAGGCCGGGGGAGGGGCCCAGACTCCCGCAGCCGTTACACCGGAGCAGCGTGTGCCAGTGGGACAGATTCCAGATGTTTTGGTTATGCCTCCTGCCGCCCCAACACAACCAGGAGGTGGACCAGCTGCCTCTGAGGACGAGCAGCGTAGATTGGAGAGGTCCAATAAATATGACCCTCCAGTGTTCAGTGGTTTGGCTTCAGATGATGCATTGGTTTTTCTGGAGGAGTGTCATCGTATTCTTCGTACCATGGGGATTGTGGAGACCGTCGGGGTTTCCTTCACTGCTTTTCAGTTTTATGGGGCCGCTTATGATTGGTGGCGCACGTATGCGTTTAATAGTCTGGAGGAGTCTGCTTCGTTGACCTGGACGCAGTTTTCAAATCTGTTTTTGAGGGAGTTTGTTCCCCAGAGCCTTAGGGATTCTTGGCGCTCGGAGTTTGAGCAATTGCGACAGGGCTCCATATCAGTATCGGAGTATACTATCAGTTTCACCCGCCTAGCCAGGCCTGCACCGGCTTTGGTAGCCACGGTCCGGGAGAGAGTGCGGAGATTTATTGAGGGCCTGATTCCGCCGATCCGGTCCAGTATGGCCAGAGAGTTGGAGACGGATATATTTGTTATCAGCAGGCAGTGAGCATTGCTAGGAGGATCGAGAGTATGGTCCCTAGAGAGCGGGGAGAGAGGGAGGCTAAGAGGTCTCGTGAGTCGGGCCATTTCTTTGGTGCCCGCACTTCAGCAGCCGGTCGTTTTGGCAGGGGTTATTCCGGTCGACCAGTTCACTCAGGATTGCCAGCAGTCGGTAGTACCCCAGCTCTTCCAGCACCTTAGGAGCCTTATTATGCTCCCACAGTTTCCAGTGCACCTCCTACGCGGGGTACCTCCAGGGGTCAGACTAGTGGGGGTGAGGACGGGCAGTTGTAGCCACCGCGTCCTCCCAGAGCTTGTTTTGAGTGCGGGGATACTCGCCATCTGGTTAGGGAGTGCCCCAAGCGTAGGAGAGGAGCACCTCCTCAGTCTTCGCAGCCTCAGCGTGGTTCTTAGGGCCAGCAGGCCATCATTCCAGCTCCAGCTGCCACCCCACCTGCCCAGCCAGCCAGGGGCAGGAATCACGGTGCTAGAGGCAGCCCTCGAGAGAGGGGACAGGACAGATTCTATGTTATTCCTGATCGCGCCGCAACTATTGCATCTGATTCTGTTATCACAGGTATTATTGTGGTTAGTCACAGGGAGGCATCGGTTCTATTCAACCTCGGTTCCACTTTTTCATATGTGTCTTCTTACTTTGCTTCTCATCTGGGTGTGCCTCGGGATTCTTTGAGTGCCCCCATTTATGTTTCCACTCCGGTGGGTGATTCTTTGGCTGTGGATCGTGTATATCGGTCGTGTTTGGTTACTATTTGTGGTTTTGGGACCAGAGCGGATCTATTGCTGCTCGGGATGGTCGATTTTGATATTATTCTGGGCATGGACCGGTTGTCGCCCCATTATGCTATTCTTGATTGTCACGCCAAGACCGTGACGCTGGCTATGCCAGGCATTCCACGTATCGAGTGGAGTGGTACTCTAGATCACACCCCTAGCCGTGTTATTTCTTTTCTCAGAGCTCAGCGTATGGTTGAGAAGGGGTGTGTTGCTAATCTAGCCTATGTGCGGGACGTCAGTATTGACACTCCTCTATTGATTCTGTTCATGTGGTACGTGACTTTGCTGATGTATTTCCAGCTGATCTTCCGGGTATGCCGCCCGACAGAGATATTGACTTTGCTATTGACTTGTTGCCGGGCACTCAGCCCATTTCTATTCCACCGTACCGTATGGCTCCTCCTGAGTTAAAGGAGTTGAAGGATCAGTTACAGGAGTTATTGGGCAAGGGTTTTATTCGACCCAGTGTTTCACCTTGGGGTGCTCCTGTATTGTTTGTGAAGAAAAAGGACGGTTCTATGCGTATGTGTATTGACTATCGTCAGCTCAACAAGGTTACAGTGAAGAACCCGGTATCCTTTGCCCCGTATTGATGATTTATTTGACCAGCTACAGGGCGCACATGTGTTTTCTAAGATTGATTTGCGCTCTGGGTATCACCAGCTGAAGATTCGGGAGCCAGATATCCCGAAGACTGCCTTCAGGACCCGGTATGGTCACTATGAGTTCCTCGTGATGTCTTTTGGGTTGACTAATGCCCCAGCAGCATTTATGCATTTGATGCACAGTGTGTTCAAGCCTTATCTGGACTCGTTCGTGATTGTCTTCATTGATGATATTCTAGTATATTCTCGGAGTCGGGAAGAGCACGAGCAACATTTGAGGATAGTGCTTCAGATTCTGAGGGAGAAGCAGCTTTATGCCAAGTTCTCTAAATGTGAATTCTGGTTGAGTTCAGTGGCATTTTTGGGCCACGTGGTGTCGAGTGATGGTATTCGAGTAGATCCGAGGAAGGTGGAGGCCGTGCGGAGTTGGCCCAGACCCTCCTCCGCTACTGAGATTCGCAGTTTCCTTGGTTTGGCGGGCTATTACCGTCGTTTCGTTGAGGGGTTCTCTTCGATTGCAGCACCTATGACTAGATTGACCCAAAAGGGTGCCCCTTTTCAGTGGACAGACGAGTGTGAGGTGAGCTTTCAGAAGCTCAAGACAGCGTTGACTTCGGCCCCTATATTGATGTTGCCTACAGGTTCGGGGTCCTATACTGTATATTGTGATGCCTCACGAGTTGGACTCGATGCGGTATTGATGCAGGACGGTAGGGTGATTGCCTACGCGTCGAGACAACTGAAGGTGCATGAGAAGCATTACCCTGTTCATGATTTTGAGCTAGCTGCCATTGTTCACGCCTTGAAAATTTGGCGTCATTACTTGTATGGGGTTCCTTGTGAAATCTACACTGATCACCGGAGCTTGCAGCATTTGCTTAAGCAGAAGGACCTGAATATGCATTAGAGGAGATGGTTGGAGCTATCGAAGGACTATGATATTACTATTCTCTATCATCCGGGCAAGGCTAATGTAGTTGCCGATACCTTGAGTCATCGAGCAGAGAGTTTGGAGAGTTTGGCATATCTATCAGCCTCAGAGAGACCTATGGAAACGGATGTTCATGCCTTGGCCAGGCAGTTCATTAGATTGGATCTTTCAGAGCCTAGTCGGGTTCTGGTATGTGTGGTTTCTCGGTCTTCTCTATTTGATTGCATCAGGAAGCGACAATTTGATGACCCTCATTTGCTTGTCCTTCAGGATAGAGTTCGGCGTGATGATGCTCGAGATGTTACCATCGGGGATGATGGATTCATGAGGATGCAGGGGCGTATCTGTGTGCCCAATGTAGATGATCTTCGAGAGCTGATTCTAGCAGAGGCCCATAGTTCGCGGTATTCCATCCATCCGGGTGCCGCGAAGATGTATCAGGACTTGAAACTGCATTATCGGTGGAGGCGGATGAAGAGGGATATAGTTGATTATGTTTCCAGATGCCTCAACTGCCAGCAGGTAAAGTATGAGCATCAGCGTCCGGGTGGATTGATGCAGCGGATTGAGATTCCAGAGTGGAAATGGGAGCGCATCACCATGGACTTTGTATCTGGGCTTCCACGGACTATTAGGAAGTTTGATTCTATTTGGGTTATTGTGGATCGGCTGACCAAGTCCGCCCATTTTATACCGGTGAGCACTACTTATTCATCGGAGCGACCGGCGGAGATCTATATCAAGGAGATAGTTCGGCTGCATGGTATTCCAGTTTCCATCATTTCAGATAGAGGCACTCAGTTCACTTCACGGTTCTGGAGAGCTGTACAGCAGGAGTTAGGTACTCGGGTGGAGCTGAGCACAATGTTTCACCCCCAGACTGATGGTCAGTCCGAGCACACTATTCAGTTTTTTGGAGGATATGCTCCGTGCGTGCGTGATTGAGTTTGGAGGTTCATGGGATCACTTCTGCCACTGGCGGAGTTTGCTTATAACAATAGCTACCAGTCCAGTATTCAGATGGCACCGTATGAGGCCCAATATGGTAGGAGGTGCAGGTCTCCCGTGGGTTGGTTCGAGCCGGGCGAGGCCAGGCTGCTAGGTACCGATATGGTTCAGGATGCTATGGACAAGGTCAAGGTGATTCAGGACAGACTTCGTGCAGCCCAGTCTAGACAGAAGAGTTATGCGGACAAGAAAGTTCGCGATGTGGCTTTTATGGTTGGTGAGCGGGTTCTACTTCGAGTTTCGCCCATGAAGGGCGTTATGAGGTTTGGGAAGAAAGGAAAGCCGAGTCCTAGATTTATTAGCCCTTTTGAGATTTTGAGGCGTGTTGGGGAGGTTGCTTATGAGTTGGCCTTACCTCCCAGCCTAGCCGGAGTTCACCCCGTATTTCATATCTCCATGCTCCGGAGATACCATGGTGACCCGTCGCACGTGTTGGATTTCACATCTGTTCAGCTAGACAAGGATCTTTCTTATGTTGAGGAGCCAGTAGCCATTCTAGACAGGCAAGTCAGAAAGCTAAGGTCAAAGAACATCGCTTCGGTAAAGGTTCAGTGGCGGGGCCAGCCGGTCGAGGAGGCGACTTGGGAGACCGAGCAGGATATGCGCAGCCAGTACCCTCATCTTTTCACTACTCCATGTATGTTTTCTATGCTCGTTCGAGGACGAACGAATCTTTAAGTGTGGGAAGATGTAACGACCCGACCGGTCGTTTTAGAAAATTACGCCCCAATCCCTAATTTAACTGTTCCCCTAAGTTTATTTCTGCTATTGTGGGTTGCCGGGAGAGTCGGTTCCGAAAATTTGAGCATTTTGGGACACTTAGTCCCTAAATAAGAGCTTTGAAACTAGAAAACGGTCCGTAGCCGGAACAGTGTTAAGACGATCTCGGAACGGAAATCCGATGGTTCCATTAGCTCCGTTAGGTGATTTCGGGGTTAGGAGCGCATTCGGAATGTATTTTGGAGGTCCGTAGCTCAATTAGGCTTGAAATGCCGAAGGTTGAAATTTTGGCAAATCCGATCGATAGGTGAGATTTTGATCCGGGGGTCGGAATGGAATTCCGACAATTTCTGTAGCTTCGTTATGTGATTTTGGATATGTCCGCAAATTTTCAGGTCATTCGGATGTCGTTTGGACGGGTTTTTGATCGAATGTGCAATTCGGAAAGTTTTAAGAAATTTAGTCTTGAATTCGATGTGAATTATGGGATTTGATGTTGTTAGACGTGTTTTGAGGATTTGAGCAAGTTCGAATAAGGTATTAAGATGTGTTGGTATGTTTGGATGAGGTCCCGGGGCCTCGGGGTGATTTCGGATGGTTAAACGGGAGGAATTGTGGAAGAATTGCGGGTTGGGATCCTGCTTCTGTTGTTTCCGCTCCTGCGGAATTTTGGGCGCAGGAGCGTGTCCGCAGAAGCGGACGAGATGCGCAGGAGCGGCTATTTCCGCATAAGCGGAATCCAATCCGCCGAAGCGGGGTCGCTGGTGCGATGCCAGTGATCGCAGAAGCGGACGGGGAGAAATGGACATGGTCCGCAGAAGCGGACATCTTACCGTTTGGGCGAGACCGCGGAAGCGGTCAATTATGCGCAGAGGCGGACGTTCCGCAGAAGCGGATGCTTCTCCGCAGAAGCGGATCCGCTTAAGCGGCCCTCTTGTTCGCAGAAGCGGAAATGGCCGGCCAGGCCTGGAACCGCCGAAGCGACCCTTTGGTCGCGGATACGGATGCGTAGAAGCGGAAAATGTTCCGCAGAAGCGAAAATCGCTGTAAGTAAGTGTATCAGAAGTTAGAAAAATTTCAGAACATTTCAAACTTTGAGGGCTCAGCTTAAGGGGCGATTTGGGCGATTTTGAAGGGAGATTCAAGGGGTTTCTTCATGTAATCAATTATGGACTCCAATTATGATTGTTGTTGATAATATTATGCAAGTTTTTCATGAAAATGGAGGAATTTGGGGTAATTAATGGGGGTTTTTCACCCTAGACCAAAACCTTTAGAAAATCAAGGTTTTGTGTGGGCAAACGGAGTCCGAATTTGGTAAACTTTATATGCATAGACTCGTATTGAAACAAGGGTTCCGAATATATAACTTTCGTGAATTTCCGTTAAGCGTACCGAAAGTCGGGTTTTGGCAACTTGTGGGTTTTGGTGAATTTTGAGTTATTTTGATTGGGTAATGCCCAATTGGCCTATTTTGACGTGATTCTATTGATTTTATCAGATACTACACTTGTGGAGGCCGACATTCGTGGCAAGAGGGTTATTACTTAGCGGTTTTGTACCGGAATTGAGGTAAGTGGCTTGTCTAACCTCGTGTGGGGGAATTTTCACCCCTAGGATATTATGTGATAGTTTAAAAGCCTTGTACGTGAGGTGACGGGCGTGTACATGCGCTGGTTGTTGAACACGTACTTTATTCAAAAATGTTCGATGAGCGATATCCTTGTCTTTGGTTGTTAATTTGATATTTTACCCGGTAGTTGTTAGAAGAGCATGATTAGGTAGCACTTAACTGTTTAGTTGCCTAATTGCCTTATTTGAACTCCTTGTTAATTATTGGCACTATTTTTCGGTGAAGTTATAGTTAAGCATAATTATTCTCTCTGTGGATTCCTTAATTGGTTGTGCTTGTGGACTGCGGGTTCGATTCCCGGAGACCCAGGGCTGTGGGTTCGATTCCCAGAGACCCGGCGTGATATTGGTAGGGACTACGGGTTCGATTCCCGAGATCCTGAGTTATTGGTAGGGACTACGGGTTCGATTCCCGAGATCCTGAGTTATTGAAATGTGGACTACGGGTTCGATTCCCGAGATCCTGAGATTATTGAAATGTGGACTACGGGTTCGATTCCCGAGATCCTGAATTTTTGGTAAGGACTGCGGGTTCGATTCCCGGAGATCCCGAGTTATTGAGATATTATTGAGACATGGGCTGCAGGTTCGATTCCCGGAGACCCAAGGGTGCTGTTAATGGGACTGTGGGTTCAATTCCCACAGATCCTGGATTTGTTTATTTGAGTTGGTTATTTGTTATTAGCTTGATTGTAGACAGTTTCAGTAAACATCGTAAATGTTGTTATTTTGGAAATTTTGTTGTTATCTATTAAACTGTTTATTTTGTTATCATCATATTTTTATTGTTTCTCAGTAGGGCCCTGACCTTCCTCGTCACTACTCCATCGAGGTTAGGCTTGGCACTTACCGAGTACCGCCGTGGTGTACTCATGCTACTCTTCTGCACACTTTTGTTGTGCAGATCCAGGTACATCAGAGCAGGCTCGTACTAGGTGATTCTGCAGCTTTCTGGGAGACTTCGAGGTATGATCTGCTACGTCCGCGGATCCGGAGGCTTCCCTTCTATTCTAGTATTACTAGTGACATTTTTCTTCATTTCGTTGTTAGATACTCTTTACACATAGAGCCACAGTTGTATTTCCCTTTTAGTCCGTGTTACCGTGGGGTTCCGGATCTTGGTAGTGTTTATTTATTGTGTGACGGATGTATGTGCCAAGTGGCACGGATTACATATCTTTTATGTTATTTTCCGTTGTTTCTTATTTAAGTAATTAAAATTTATAGATTCCGCAACGTGTTAGGCTTACCTAGTCGTGGGGACTGGGTGCCATCACGACAGGTTCACAATTGGTGAACTAGGGTCGTGACAAGATGTCTCCTAAGATCATACAAAGAATAGTGTGTTCTTCGTTACTCAGTAAATATGAGACCACCACAGCCAAACAGATTCTGATGCGTCCGCCACGTTCGGGAAAAACCATGGTTCCCAGAAAAGCGATCATAAAGGCGTAGATTCTTAATTCTCCCCAAGCGTCATAATTCAACTGGTTAACAAATTCAGTGTTTGAGAACTTCTCGAACCCTTTCTTATCACCAAATCTGTTATAGAGATACTCCAGCGGCACCCAAGCATTCTCCAAACAACCCATGGGAACTCGTCGGAGACATAACTTCTTCAAGAAATTATTCACACCTATTTGCCTAGGAGCTGCGGGTCTCTTTTTGTGCAAATCTCTCCCAAGCCCTGTGAGTCCGCCCAGTTCTTCCAAAGTAGGCGTCATTTCGCAGTCCCGAAATCTAAAAACATTACTTGTTGAGTCCAAAAACTCACTAAAGCTCTGATCAGATTTTTGTCCGGTTTTATCATCATAATGTCCGGAAGAAACTTAAGGTGCTTGTGGACTTGATTTCTTTCCCAAGCCGAAAAACTAGCCCACCATTTACAGAGCTGACCCGGGGTTTTGTCCTGGACCATGAACATGGGTGGCATTTCATCTCTCGCTCTTTTCTGGCTGATTTTTTGCGATGAAGTCATGCTGATCCTAGAAAAGATAAAATAAAACTTAAGAATTTTTCCCAAAATTTCTCTTTTTTTTAAAAAAAAATGAATCTTGTTGACACGGCCTTTTAGCACTTGAAGAAGATTTGAAGGCTGTGTAACAGGATATCGGTGTGATGACTACGTTCCCATTTTTGCGAAATTAGTCCTTCGGCGCCCTTTTTGAAGCGTTTGGCTATTTTCGCAAAATTTCCTAACTCTTGACTAAGGACAAAACTCCTAATTTTAATACTATTTTTTTTAATTTTGAAAAAGCAGTATTAGTTGAGCCCGATATGGGTTGCCTACGTATCTCACGCTTGGTGAGAATCAAACTTGCGTAGTTCAAGAATAAGAGAACTAAATCATTTTAAGAAAAGAAAATAAACTTTTTTAACAACATTTCTAATACAAATTATTTTAAGAGAAACTAACACATCTTTCATAAAATCAACAAAATTTATCGGGAATTTTATGTTTTGCATTTTTCAAAAATTATTTTCAAAGAAACTAAACTATTTTTCGCAACACTAAGAAAATTTATTTGGAATTTTTTTTTGCATTTTTCAGAATTGTTTTTCAAAGAAACTAACTATTTAAAATTAACAAAATTTATTCTAGAAAAAAAAACAGACTATTTTCATAAAAATATCTTGATTCTACATCTTGGCATTTTCCATGTTTACCCTCTCTCATTCTAATAACAAACCGGTCGGCATGTAAGATCGAAATAAATGCACAGACAAAGATGCATCAAGTTGGTCTTTTGTTTCAGGTACACATGTCCGAGACAGGCCCAACCCCTGTATTGAGCTTCCTAAGTCAAATATGCACATGATGCAAATAGACGTTCCTATCGGGGATCCGACATAAGATTTTGTTATTCTAAGTCATCATCCTTTGGAAAAGGTGTCTAGACTGGTTTTAACTCGAGCGGACAACTCGAGCCGAGGAGTGTCAGTGCACCGGTAGCATGGCTTTCCGGCTTAATTAACGAAACTCCCCGCCTAAACATGTGTGACTACAAATCCTTCACCGGGTGCCAAGCACCACAGCTATCTTGAGGAAAAACGGGCTATGTCCAGCAAATGCCCGGTATTATATTTCAAAGAGACTCAGAAGAGGAAAATGGGTATCGGCACAATTTATATACAATTCACAAAATATTAAAACGGTAAAAGCTACATTTAGCACATTAAAATACAAACATATAATAAAATCAGATAATTGTAACGACCCGACCGGTCGTTTTAGAAAATTACGCCCCTATCCCTAATTTAACTGTTCCCCTAAGTTCATTTCTGCTATTGTGGGTTGCCGGGAGAGTCGGTTCCGAAAAATTTAGCATTTTGGGACACTTAGTCCCCAAATAAGAGCTTTGATACCAACTTGTCACGAGTGGATGCAAAAGAACATATGACATAGGCTCCAACTGAATAAATGGCGCACGATAAGGAATTCAAAGAATTGAAGAGTTTCCTAAACAATTACATAGCCCCTCGTAAATAAATACAGACGTCTCCGTATCGATCAACGAGAATCTAAGTAACCGGTCTGTGTCCCGTGACTCCTATGAACCTAGAGCTCTGATACCAACTTGTCACGACCCTAGTTCACCAATTGTGAACATGTCGTGATGGCACCCAGTCCCCACGACTAGGTAAGCCAAATACGTTACGGAATATACAAGTTATAAACACTTAAATAAGAAACAGCGGAAAATAACATAAAGATATGTAATCCGTGCCACTTGGCACATACATCCGTCACACAATAAATAAACACTACCAAGATCCGGAACCCCACGGTAACACAGACTAAAATGGAAATACAACCGTGGCTCTATGTGTAAAGAGTATCTAACAATGAAATGAAGAAAAATGTCAACTAGTAATACTAGAATAGAAGGGAAGCCTCCGGATCCGCGGACGTAGCAGATCATACCTCGAAGTCTCCCAGAAAAGCTGCAGAATCACCTAGTACGAGCCTGCTCTGATGTACCTGGACTGGCTCATGTTCAAACTTGAGGGAAAATTCATGATTTATGCCTCGTATAGGTGCAGACTTCGCGGGAAGTGATTCCGCTGGGTGCTTTATCGAGAGGGTATTCATATGTTATAAAGAAATTCAATAGAGTTGGTTGCGTACTGGGGCAAGTTAGGACCGGATGGTTCTCAATAGCGGTCCTAGTGAATTCAAGAGGTAAAGTGTGGTGCCTGATAATTCTGAGTCTATAAGTACAGTTGAGGCTCAAGCTTTTGAAGCAACTCATGAAGAAAAGCACAAAACGATCTATGATGTTTTGACTTGTGGTGTAGTATTTGAGAGACATGAAATGGTCGTCGTTCTTGAGATAGCATGGCCTCATGATTTAAGGTCACTCGGGGTAAGTGCGGTTGGAATAAGTTAGGTATTGAAGGAAGATATTAACATTTCTGAGGCAATCAAGGATAACCTGGAAGGAAGTAGATTGATTAGCCATAGTTGAGTTGGCATATTGATGTCAATGATCGGCTCATGTAACGTGATCGAGTTATGCATGTGATTGTGGCGGTGCATTTGAGGCTTGGAGGCCGCAGTGATTGATGGCATTCTTAAGTATTCTTCTGTTAGGGCCTGTTATGAGTAGGCGGACCTTGGGTACTGATATGGTTCAGGAGGCTATGGACAAGGTCAAGGTGATTCAGGACAGACTTCGTGCGGCCCGGTCTAGACAGAAGAGTTATGCGGACAAGAAGGTTCGCGATGTGGCTTTTATGGTGGGTGAGCGGGTTCTGCTTCGAGTCTCGCCCATGAAGGGCGTTATGAGGTTTGGGAAGAAAGGGAAGCTGAGTCCTAGATTTATTGGCCCTTTTGAGATTTTGAGGCGTGTAGGAGAGGTTGCTTATGAGTTGGCCTTACCTCCCAGCCTAGCCGGAGTTCACCCCGTATTTCATGTCTCCATGCTCCGGAGATACCATGGTGACCCGTCGCACGTTTTGGATTTCACGTCTGTTCAGCTAGACAAGGATCTTTCTTATGTTGAGGAGCCAGTAGCCAATCTAGACAGGCAAGTCAGGAAGCTAAGGTCTAAGAACATCGCTTCGGTAAAGGTTCAGTGGCGGGGCCAGCCGGTCGAGGAGGCGACTTGGGAGACCGAGCAGGATATGCGCAGCCAGTACCCTCATCTTTTCACTACTCCGGGTATGTTTTCTATGCTCGTTCGAGGACGAACGAATCTTTAAGTGTGGGAAGATGTAACGACCCGACCGGTCGTTTTAGAAAATTACGCCCCTATCCCTAATTTAACTATTCCCCTAAATTCATTTCTGCTATTGTGGGTTGCCGGGAGAGTCGGTTCCGAAAAATTTAGCATTTTGGGACACTTAGTCCCCAAATAAGAGCTTTGATACCAACTTGTCACGAGTGGATGCAAAAGAACATATGACATAGGCTCCAACTGAATAAATGGCGCACGATAAGGAATTCAAAGAATTGAAGAGTTTCCTAAACAATTACATAGCCCCTCGTAGATAAATACAGACGTCTCCGTATCGATCAGCGAGAATCTAAGTAACCGGTCTGTGTCCCGTGACTCCTACGAACCTAGAGCTCTGATACCAACTTGTCACGACCCTAGTTCACCAATTGTGAACATGTCGTGATGGCACCCAGTCCCCACGACTAGGTAAGCCAAATACGTTACGGAATATACAAGTTATAAACACTTAAATAAGAAACAGCGGAAAATAACATAAAGATATGTAATCCGTGCCACTTGGCACATACATCCGTCACACAATAAATAAACACTACCAAGATCCGGAACCCCACGGTAACACAGACTAAAAGGGAAATACAACTGTGGCTCTATGTGTAAAGAGTATCTAACAATGAAATGAAGAAAAATGTCAACTAGTAATACTAGAATAGAAGGGAAGCCTCCGGATCCGCGGACGTAGCGGATCATACCTCGAAGTCTCCCAGAAAGCTGCAGAATCACCTAGTACGAGCCTGCTCTGATGTACCTGGATCTGCACAACAAAAGTGTGTATTGCTTAGCGGTTTTGTACCGGAATTGAGGTAAGTGGCTTGTCTAACCTCGTGTGGGGGAATTTTCACCCCTAGAATATTATGTGATAGTTGAAATGCCTTGTACGCGAGGTGACGGGCGTGTACATGCGCTGGTTGATGAACACGTATTTTATTCAGAAATGTTCGATGAGCGATATCCCTGTCTTTGGTTGTTAATTTGATATTTTACCCGGTAGTGGTTAGAAGAGCATGATTAGGTAGCATTTAACTGTTTGGTTGCCTAACCACCTTGTTTGAATTCCTTGTTAATTATTGGCACTATTTTTCGGTGAAGTATAGTTGAGCATAATTATTTCTCTCCGTGGATTTCCTTAATTGGCTGTGTTTGTGGACTGCGGTTCGATTCCCGGAGACCCAGGGCTGTGGGTTCGATTCCCCGAGACCCGACGTGATATTGGTAGGGACTACGGGTTCGATTCCCGAGATCCCGAGTTATTTATTGGTAGGGACCGCGGGTTCGATTCCCGAGATCCCGAGTTATTTATTGTGGTAGGGACCGCGGGTTCGATTCCCGAGATCCCG
>JASVEL010011335.1:0-57199 GCA_032618575.1 Nicotiana noctiflora | reverse complement strand
CGTGAGCCAGTTATTGATCCCGCGAGGATCGTTATCATTGTCTTATCATATGTACACGTTAGTTTACTACTAGTCCGTCGACTATTTTCGTTATTATGCTAATTCCAATCTCCGGAACTCGATATTACCGTTTTCCAACCGAAAAATGATAAAAGAAGTTTTCAAAAACTACTTTTGAGCCTCGCGAGGCCGTATCCGCATATTAGCCGACTAAGAATGGATCGGGCTGCGCGCCGCAACGAGATATATGTCGGATCGGATCGCAAGCCGCAGTAATATATCTATGAGACGTGCTTGGGCCGTAGGAGCCCCTCCGAGTCCGAACCCCCACAGTCGAGCACGGGTACCCAAAATCGGAGTCCGGCCACGCGCCGTAGCGGTCATATCATGCATTGCATTGCATTTAGCTACATCCGCTAGCCGTTATGCTATTTATTGGTATTTGTTGGTACAGGTACATTGAATATTGATTCTATGACAGGGTAGTTGATTATAGCTTTACATAGTGCTTTATTGCGGATTTCTTATCTGCGCTGTTTTACCCTTGTTTATTACCACTGAGTCTGGCAGTACTCATTTTACTCCCTGCACCTTGTGTGCAGATCCAGGTACCTCTCAGCAGTGATCCAGTAGCCGTGCGAGGCGACGTTTGTGGATATTCGAGGTAGCTGCAGAGTCCGCAGGACCCGATATTCCTTCTTACTATCTTGATTTTGTATTGACTTTTCTTTCCGCACTTGGTATCTTGTAAACCTTTATACACTCATGTTCACTAGAGGCTCATGACTCTTGACCCTTCGGTCTATGGGAGTTAGTATATTTTGGGACTTGGTTTCCCCGTTGTTGGTATAAGTATTACTATTGTTTCATATTTTGAAATGCTTAAATGGGTTAAAGAGAGCTTCTAGCTCCATTGTTAATATTGATTGGTCAGGCTGGCTTAGCAATGTGCTGGGCGCCATCACGACCGGATTTGGGGTCATGACAATTATATTGTGAAATTAGAAAAGGGCTAAATATACTCCTCTACTTTCAAATATTGTTTACCCCCTTCGTTATACTATTGGGCTATCCATACCCCTACCGTCATGCTATTGGGTTATCTACACCCCTATTGTCATACTTTGAAACAAAAATACTCTTATTTCGGATGGAGTGCCATGTGGCAATGCTTTAAAATGACTCATTTCTTTTTTTTTTAACCTGGCCCGTTTTTAGAAAAACCCACAACCCGACCCCTATTTTCATTTTTTCCAGTATTTTTTTTAAATTTCAATTTTTAAAAAACTTAAATATTTTTAAAATTTTTTTTTCCGTTTTAAAGGATTTGTTTTTCCAGTTTTACAAAACAAAATTCTTATAAAAAACAGAAAAAATGAAAAAAATATTTTAAAAATAAAATTATTTTGTTGAAAATAAATGTTTTAGTTTTTAAACAAAAACGAAAATATTTTCTTAAAACTAAATTTTTTTCTTCCGTTTTTACAAAAAAAAAATCAGTTTTTACAAGTTTATTTTTCTAGTTTTTATAAAAAGAAATTTAAAAAAAAACTAAAAATATTTTTTGGAAATAGTTTTTTTAGTTGTTTTTTTAAAAAAAAATATTTTGTTAAATAGTGAAAAAAATTTCTATTTTACAATTTTTTTTAATGAATTTTGTAATTTTTTTATAAGTTTTACAAAAAGAAAATTATTATAAAAGCTGGAAAATAAAAATATGTTCGGGTTGTGGGCATTTTATAAAACGGGCTGGGTAAAAAAAAATGGGTCATTTAATCTGGTGTTGTCACATGGCACTCTATCCAAAATAGGGTTATTTTTATTCCAAAGTATGACGGTAAGGGTATGAATAACCCAATAGTATAACGAAGGGTATAAGTAAATAATATTTGAAAGTAAAGGGGTATATTGGCCCTTTTCCATTGTGAAATTGGTCTAGAAATTCATGAAAATTAAGCCTAAAATTGATAGGGCCTAAGCTTTTGATATTTCAAATCGGGATTTGATAGATCATTTGAGTTCAGATTTGGGAGTTCTTGGTATGTATGAACTCATGGTGAGACAAAAAATTCGGTAATGTGAGTTTTGTAATTTTTCGAGAAGTGGGCCCGGGACTCGGGTTTTGCTAGTTTCAAGATTTTTGCTATTTTTCGATTGTTTTCGATTGTGTATTGTTCCTTTAGCATATTGTGGTGTATTCGCTCTAATTTTTGTTAGATTCGACGCGCATGAAGGCCAGTTTGAGGAGCAAAGGCGTCGCGGGCTAGAGATTTCGCCGGTTGGAGGTGAGTAATACTTGTAAATGATATCGTGAGGGTTTAAAACCCCGGATTTGCACATTATAGTGTTGTATTGAGGTGACTTGCATGCCGGATATGACCGTGGGGTAGAGCACAGTTGGGAATTGTGACTTGGTTTATCCCGATTGTTGATTTTTACCGTATATTTAATTGAAACTACTTGTTATCGTCATAATTTGGGTTGATTGCCATGTTTGGGCTTCATGCCAATTATGTGAATCCTTCGGGGATTGATATTACTATTTTAGCATATTTTGCATATCATTTGATTTTAGTCCAAGGTTTTAAATACCGTTTTGCAAACTCAGCCATACCTCTAAGTTTTGAAAACTCAAATGATATTTTAAATGTTAATTTGGGCTGAGAACTACTGTTTTATAAATGCCCAAGGGGCTTATGATGATTCCTGGACTGAGCATGGATCGGGCTGCGCACCGTAGTAGCGATGTTGAAACAGTGTAACAATGACACTGTGTGATATAAATTGGTCAAGTAACAATGACTGACCGGTCAGGTAACAATGACTGACCAAGATATTGCGATTGGGCTGTAGGAAACCCCTCCGGAGTCTGTACACACCCCTAGTGAGCGCCGTCGACGATAAATAAATATGGATGGCTCGGGCTGCACGCCGCAGTGGGTACTGGAATGTACCATCGCATACATTGCATTGCATTCATAAATTAGTTTCTGTTGGTACTTGTGATATTTCTTGAGATATCTATCTGCTGTTATGGTATTATCTGATCACCCCTAAAGAGGATAACTTTCAGACAGTGGTAACAACGATACTGTATTATGCGTTCGGTTAGGTAACAATGGCTGACCAGGAATAATACCGTGCGATCAGGTAATAATGGCTGACTATAAACGAGAATAAGGCCCGAGGGGCGAGGTCCTGTGTATAGAGACACTAATGGTTTGAGATTATTTCTGCAACTGCTGAAAAGATTATTTTTAAAAGAGGTTTAAACTGAGCTAAGATATTTCCAAAGATTTCACAGTTTTACGGATTTCTAAAGGAGTTTTACACCGTTTCTATACAGCATGATGATATGGTATATATGTTTTCTTGCCGCTCAGTTATTATTTACCTTTATTACTCATTGAGTTGGAGTACTTACTTTACTTCCTCCACCTCGCGTGCAGTTGCATGTATTGTACACTCGGTAGCAGGTTATTGTAGCTAATTGAAGATATTACTATTGAAGCTGAGCAAGGTGACCGCTTGCGTTCGCGGCAGCGGACTTTGTCCTTTGATTCCAGAATTTTACTTTGTATATTATTAATGGCCATGTAGTTGTGTTCAGTCTTATTTAGATGCTCGTGACTTGTGATACCCCGGTCGGGTTGTGTTGGGTTTGAATTAACGGTTTTTAATGCCATTAAGTTGTATTTTCTATTCATTTATGTTTAAATAATTCTAAAAGGAGGTGAATTGGATTAGTTGGCTGGCCTTGTCTTCACAAGAGACACCATCACGACCAGTGTGGGTTTGGGTCGTGACAGTATCTGAAGCCAAAAATTGAGTATCAGTTAAACAGTATTAAAAAATAAGTACAAATTCAATGGGTGGCTTAAAACTGGACGCCACATAAAACTATAACAGCTCTTTCACAATCTTATTACTACTTAATTCTGAAATTGGTAAAGATGATAATGATAATGGCAGTTGGTTATTATGGGCGCGGAGTTTAACTTTTATATACCGACAATACAAATTAGCTTTTAACTTTATCTAATTCTTTATAATTAGTGAGTAATGTGAATCCTTTTTACATTGGTAATCAAAATCCATCAGTGAGATATTAATAGGTCTAAAACTGTGCAACCTCTATAGTTACGCGGATCAAGTGTTATGTAAAACAAGTTGAGAATATTTGATCTCATTTTCCCCATAAAAGTTGATGATACTCCTAGCTAGCTTGCAGCAACAACAACAACAATCCAGTATATTCCCATAAAGTGGGTCTAAAAAGGGTAATATGTAGACATATCTTATCTCTTACCCGAAAGGGCAGAAAGGCTGTTTCCAATTGATGATACTCCTAATTTGCATGTAAATAAATTTAAATTCATTGTATGTCCAGTTTGCACATAAACACCATCTATCTTGACAAGATTTTTTATTATTAAGATGCCATATTACTGGAGTACTATAAGATTATCTCTAGAAAGGATTCCTTTCTCTTCAATCTTACTATTGTAATATTTGTACAATAATCCACAAACTTCTATCCAGTAGAAAATTAGTAAACCGATACTTCAATGTTCAAACCAAGTACTTGCTTTTTCAACATACAAATACTTGTTTTTGTAGGCTAATTTAAGTAATGTAATGTAATGTTATGTGATTCCAAATTATTAGTCTTTGAGTTCGAACTTTTATAACTATATATGGTAACAAGAGCGTGCATCTGCCGTTATATAAAATACCAACAAATATCACAAAATTCCAACTAATAACTTGTACATATATGGACATGTACAAAAGCTCAAGCCTAGCTAGACTTTCTAACAAATCTTCCAGCTATATGGTTTTCATACTAGAATCAACACATTATTAATGAAACCATCCTTCAATCATGCATGGGAGAAGAGCAACATCAGCATAAAGGATCACTTGAAATCAACCCTGTTTTAGTTGGCCTTCTTGGTGTCATAGCCGGTGCCACAATCGTAGTTATTTTGCACGAGCACGAGCACAAGCACAAGCATGAACACGACTACAATTCCAGTAACTCAAAGGCAAAATGGCCCACGTACTAGTATTCGAGAAGAAACGACTACAAGCAGGGGCGGACGCAGGGGGGCGCAAGGGTGTTCACCCGAACACCCTTCGCCGAAAAATTACACTGTTTATATAAGGAAAAATCTATTTTTTATCTCTATATATTAAGTTTTGAACACCCTTGACACAAAGCTAATGCTTGGCTCAGTGGTCAAGGGTGTTCAAAATTAGTAAAGGATCACGGGTTCGATTCCCATGACTTGCATTTCAAAATTTTTGAACACTAACATGAGTACGAGGAAGGACAATTCGATGGTGCAAGTGATTGTTTTGTCGAGGCACAACAAAGATTGTAAAGAATATATGTGTTCCATATGTTTGGGGGAGTTTATAGTGGGCGATGAGGTTAGGGTACTATCGCAATGCATGCATATTTTCCACGTGCCATGCATCGATACGTGGTTGCATACTCATCGGAATTGCCCCCTTTGTCGCTCGGATGCTACGTCTGAGCTTCCACAACGGCGTTTAACAGGGTTGTTGCCGGAGTCCCAAGAAGCAAATATATAGTTTAGTCATTGGATTCAAATGAGTTTTTTTCAACAAAAACCAAAATAGAATTTTCTGCATATGTACTTATAAACTGAATCAAACAATGATTTTAGTTGAACCCATTTAAGATTTGCCTATTAAGTTCAGCGGCCTTCCTCCACGAGAAATATTCATAAAATTACAGTCCCTTATATTGGAGGATATGGTTTCTTTACCTAGGCAGACCGGGGAATTAAGATTTATGTGTTTGAATTTTAGTCCATTTAGTTTTGTTGTAAGCTAATAATCTGTGTACATATTCAATAATATTTTAAGATAAATACATAATTTTAACCGAAATTATAACTTCAATTAAACCCGTAAACTCTACCTCTGCCATCAATAATAATAAATACTCCCTCCGTTTTAATTTATACGAACCTATTTCCTTTTTAGTTCGTGCCAAAAAGAATGACCTCTTTCCTATTTGGAAACAATTTACCTTTATGCAATGATTTATAACCACACAAAATATATATGTTTTATTTTACACCACAAGTTCAGAAGTTTCTCTCTTTCCTTAAACATTATGTCTAGTCAAATGGGTTCACATAAATTAAAACGAATGGAGTACATAATGATTATGTTTACGTGCCATTTGGTTTACGTTTTTTTTTTTTATGGATAAGTTGTTTATGAATGCATTTGTATCCATATGGGCCTAACAGAAACAGTCCAAATCATCTAAATGGTCCACAAACTCTCAGCCTGACCACATTTTTTATCTCTCTATTTTCCCTTTTCTTGGTTGCGGTATACTTTCCAACTTCGGTGGAGCATTTCCATTTATATTCGTTTTTGTTTCATGTTTTAATTTGTGCTCGCTTTATAAAAAAATTATAAGCGTACCCACTTTTTCGCATAAATTCAATATATGTGGCTGAAGTAGTAAAGACAATCACGCAAAACTCTATCATTCTAGTAGCCGAGCCTGAAGTTCAGCTCTAGAGCTGAAGTTTTTATTTTGTAACTGTCGAACTTCAGCCTAGAGCTGAAGTTTTAATTTGTAAACGGCGAACTTCAGCTCTAGTGCTGAAGTTTTTGTTTGTAAGTTTTAGCTTTAGAGCTGAAATTTTTATTTGCAACTAGCTTTTTGTTTGTAAGCTTTGTAACTATCCAACTGAACTGAAGTTTTTGTTTATACTACTCCCTCCGTTTCAATTTATGTGAACCCATTTGACTGGGCACGGAGTTTAAGAAAAGAGAGAAGACTTTTGATCTTGTGGTGTAAAATGAGGCACCTTTATTTTGTGTGGCTACAAATCATTGCATAAAGGTAAATTATTTCCAAATAAGGAAAGAGGTCATTCTTTTTGGCACGGACTAAAAAGGAAATAGGTTCACATAAATTGAAACGGAGGGAGTAATATTTTACTTGGCTAATAATGCACACAAAGCGTCCTAGACACATCATTTGCTATTACAAGTATTCTTCCAGCTGATGATAACTGTTCGAACAAAAGAAAATATTAAAAGAAAGCTTGTGTAGCATTAAAACATTAAAAGATTCAGACACATTTAGAGTCTTTCATTCAAAGAAAAGAATTTCTTCACAATATTAGGAGATTTCATAGGCTCTGGGAAGCAAGCAAGTGAATTGTTTCAATTAAAATAACTTTTTGTTTACAAATATTACCTAAAAATTTACTTTGATTCAGCAATCATGTACTATATGAACAATTCCAGCTCCCTCTTCTCTCGCTATGAGTAATTGAAAATGGAAAGTATGACTAGACTATCATAATTTGCTATAACTTTTTTAATACAGAGGTTCAAAAAGATATTAAGTCATGCTGGGATGCTTTGTAATAGCAAAAAGTTAAACTTTTTTTGCATTATTAGGTCAGTTGAAAGAATATTAATTGAGACAAAATGAAGAAAAAATAATCTGCACCAACAGCAGAAGAAAGAAGAAGAAAACGAAGGAGGAGAAAAAGGGGATTAAAGTAATTTAAAAAGTGGATACAAATTAAAAATTTAAAAAAAATGATAGGTTAAAAGGGGGCGTCCTATTTTTACACTTTTGTCCGATAGTTAATATGGATATCCTAACAATACTACTAATAATTCAGATTTTTCTATAAAAATGTTCATTTCACGTTTATAAATTGAAAATGGTAATTAACTTTAGCTCCTGATTAAGGTTTTCCATTAACTTTTTTACAAAAATTAGCTTCCCATAGTCATTTTTCTTACAATAACGTAACATGCATAAAAGAAACGATAGTGTATATGTAACCTATTTGCGAAAATATGTTTGTTTTGTCTCTATTTATATCTAAAAACTGAGTTTAAAATCTATGTATTAATATGTAAAAAATTATTTAAACAATGGAATTACTTAAGTATATGGTAACAACAACAACAACAACAACAATAACGGTCCAGTATAATTCCACAAAAGGGGTCTGGGAAGGGTAATATGTACGCAGACCTTATTCCCATCCGAGGGGTATAATGGTTGTTTCGAGGAGACCATAAGCTCAAGAAAGCAACAATAGACGATCAAATACAAAATAGATGTAAGGTATAATAATAACCAGTCGATAAAGCCCTGCATCGGTAGATGACCACTAACATCCTAAAACTAACTCCTAACTGCTGACTTCACTGTAGTGCACTATAAAAATATTCACAACTTCTCCCTAACCTACAACCTTAATACTCGACCTCCACAATTTCCTGTCAAGGGCCATGTCCTTGTAGAAAATGATGTAGAGAAATCTATTTTTTCTGTATATTAAAAATGATCTTCGTTGTACACTGTTCATGTATTTATACAAGGAATAGGAATCTTCTAAGAAACAGAAAAGCCAAGTGGCATATTATTATTTGTTGGACTCAAACTAACCTTACAAAATAGTATAACTACATTATTCTTTCACTATATATTTTTAGATATAAGGATTTGGGCCAATCTGTGAAAATAGAGTTAGCCCAATATGAAATGCAGCTCAACATCACTGTCTGTGGCCCAATCGTGTCTGTGGCTCAATCTTCATTCGTTGTATCAAAGATAGATGTGCGGAGCATTCGATGTAATCAGACACAAAAAATCACTCGAACACTTCATCTTCTTCACTTCATCTTCTTTCTGAAAAACACTTCATCTTCTTTCTGAAAATAGAGTAACACCAACACCCCCCCTCAAGTTGGTGGGGAGGTACGAACCCCCAACTTGCCTAGAAGATTCCTGTGAGTAGGACCTATGAGAGGTTTGGTGAAAAGATCGGCGAGCTGAGCATCAGATCTAACGAAAGAGAGAGAGATGAGACCAACAAGAAATTGTTGTCGCACAAAGTGACAGTCGATTTCTACATGCTTGGTTCTCTCATGAAAGACGGGGTTTTTGGCGATGTGAAGAGCAACTTGACTGTCGGAGTGAAGAGGCACAGGCAAGGAGATTGGAATGGACAGATCTTCAAAGAGGCGTACCAACCAAGTGAGTTCTGCAACAACTCGATGCATGGATCTGTATTCAACTTCTGCTGAACTGAGAGAAATGGAGGTCTGCTTCTTCGATTTCCAAGAAATAGGAGAAGAGCCCAATGATATGTAATGATATGTGACTGACCGGCGAGATTCAGGGCAAGTTCCCCAATCAGAATTGCAAAAGGCAAGGAGTTGGAAGGAAGGTGAAGAAGACATAAAGAGGCCAAGTCTAGGGTCTTTCAAAAGATAACGAAGAACTCGATGAGCAGCATCGAGATATGGTTGACGAGGATCTTGCATGTACTTGGCTAAGGTGTTGTACTGTGAATGAGAGGTCAGGCCTTGTGTGAGTGAGGTAATTCAGTTTACCTAGAAGATGCCGGTACAAAGTTGGGTCCTTTAAAGGTTCTCCTGTTTTGGCAAGTAGTTTGATGGAAGAATCAAGATGGGAAGAAGCTGGAGAAGAACTCAAGCAGTCAAATTCTCGCAGGAGATCCAAGGTGAATTTGGGCTGAGAGAGAATTAGCCCATGTGGTTCTCAAATGACCTTCATTCCAAGAAAAAAATGTAAGAACCCAAGATCCTTTATTTTGAATTCTTGATGTAGAAAATCTTTCAAAGTATGTAACTCTGCATCATCATTTCCTGTTAACAAAATATCATCTACATATACTGCCACAATAGATATGGAAGAGCATGTTCTCTTGAAAAATAAGGAATAGTCATTTAGGGAATGACTGAAACCTTTAAAACATAAAGCTGTGGTAAGCTTATCATACCACTGTCTAGATGCTTGACGAAGACCATATAAGGATTTCTTTAGTTTGCACACATGAGTAGGAGAGGGAGGTGTGATGCCTGTTGGGAACTTCATGTAGACTTCTTTAGTTAAGTCTCCATGAAGAAAGGCATTATTGACATCTAATTGATAGAATCCCCATCCCTTTTTGACTGTTGTAGCTAAAATGCATCTTATGGTTGTCATTTTCACCACAGGGGAGTATGTTTCATTGAAATCAATTCCTTCTCTTTGAACATCTCCCCTTACAACCAATCTAGCTTTCAATCTTTCTACAGTACCATCAGAGTGCTGTTTTACCTTATAAACCCACTTACAGGGCAAAGCCTTCTTTCCAGTAGGTAACTCCACCACATCCCAAGTGTTATTCAGTTCTAGAGCTTCAATTTCCTTTGCCATAGCTTCCTGCCATCCAGGATGATGAGATGCCTGTGTAAAACTAACATGTTCATGTAAATTAGACAGTGAGTTAAGCATATGTTGGTTAGTGGAAGATAGGCCAATGAAAGAGATAGATGGAGCTGTGACTGGGGTGAGAAAACAGGTGTTATTCACATTTGTAAGTTGCAAGGCATTACAAATGTAATCTTTGAGGTAGCTTGGTAGGATGTGTGGTCTGGTGGATTTTCTAACAAAGTTATCTAGGAGTGGTTGAGTGTGTGGAGAAGGAAACGGTGGAGAGATGCTAGTAGATGAGTGAGGTGAATGACTTGTTGAAAAATGAGGAGAAGGAATACTATTAGAGCTGGGAGATGTAGGAGGTGAATCATTGTAAAGAGGAGGGTCTGGTGTGATATTGTCACTTCCCAAGTCTGGAACTGGTGGGATATCTGGACAAGGGATAATTGGCCTAAAACAAGCAGTAGGTAAGGAAGATTCAGTAGAGGAATTAGAGCTTAGAGAAGCAAAAGAGAAGAATTCTTCATGAAAAATGACATTCCTAGAAATGAAAGTTTTCATAGATTTCAGATTGAGCAACTTGTAACCTTTCTTAGCATGTGGATAACCTAGAAAAACACAAGCAACAACCCTAGGAGCAAATTTTGTTCTACAATGTGGAGTTGTAGAAGCAAAACATAAACAACCAAAACACCTTAGGATAGAGTAATTTGGTGCACTTTTAAATAGCATTTCATAAGGTGTTTTTGAATTGAGAATCCTAGATGGAAATATGTTGACCAAGTATGTGGCTGTTAGCAGACAATCCCCCCAAAATGTTATAGGCAAGTGTGACTGAAACAGTAAAGCCCTAGATGTCTCCAATAGATGCTTGTGCTTTCTCTTCACAACTCCATTTTGTTGTGGAGTGTGCACACAAGTGGTCTGATGTAGGATTCCCTGGGAAAGGAAGAATTCTGCTTGTGTTTTTCCACTTCCTAATTCAAATGCATTGTCTGTTCTAACCATTTGAACTTTAGTATGAAACTGCCTTTCTACCATTGCTAAATAAGACTTCAAAACTGTGAAGGCATTAGATTTGGTGCTTAAGAGATAGGTCCAAGTCCCCATGGTAAAGTCATCCACAATTGTGAGAAAATAACTAAAACCATCATAAGTTGGGGTGTTATAAGGTCCCCAAGTATCCACATGTATTAATTCAAAAGCATGCTTGGTAGAAATGGTACTCATGGGAAATGGCAACCTAGACTGTCTTACCATAGGACAGATAGTGCAAGGGCTAGAGAAACTGGAACAAAAATAAACACAGTCTGAAGAAATTCTTTTCATATTTCTTAATGGCAAATGCCCAAGTCTGTAATGCCACAACTTTTCTTTTACATTAGGATCAGAGAAAGTAAAACTGGAACTAAAAGCTACATTGGAATGTGTATTCCTTTTTGAAAAAGAAGAACTGTTAGCCATAGTGTGACTCTTGGAAGCAGCTGATGTAAGGCTAGACCTCAGGATGTAGAGTCCACCCTCTTCTTTACCAATCTCCATAGGGTTCTTCAGTGAAGGGCCCTGCAGAAGAAAACAAGAAAAAGGGGTGAAAAGGACAAACTTCTGAAGTTGTCTACACAGCTTATGGACAGACAACAAATTATACTTGAAAGTTGGAATATACAGCACATTCTGAAGAATCATGTTAGGGAAAATTGAGACTGAACCTGAATGAGTGACCTTAACTTTATATGAGTTTGGAAGTTTAATAATGATTGGTTTAGTTAAGGCTTTAAAATCAATAAAGAATGCTTTGTTGAAACACATATGCTCTGTTGCTCTACTGTCTAATATCCATGTTGTCAATTTTAATTAAACAGGCATAAGAATCAAAGAACTTTATCATACCAGCACAGTTTACACTAGCTGAAGGCTCAGAAGCAGTTACACCTTGTTGTCCAATCTTCATTTGCTGAAGAAGCTGCAATAGTTCTGTCACATTCTCTTGGGTAAGAGACTGAACCTTCTCTGTTGCACTGCTTAAATCTGTCCCTTCTTCACTTGAATTGAAAATATTATTTGCTTGAACTTGTCCTTTCCCTTTGAAATTCCTTTGATTTGTAAACTTGAAATCACTTGGAAAACCATGAATCCTGTAACATTGATCAATAGTGTGCCCTGGCTTTTTACAGTAGGAACAAATACTAGCAGTCCTGTTAGTATTAGAAAAGGTCTTGTTCCCTTTGTCCTTAAACCTATTGAAGTTAGTTGTGTGGTTATTAACATTGAAAGAGGCAGATTCACCAGGATAGGCTGGTGTAGCATGAATCTCCCTCTGTTTTTCATCCTGTATGACCAGAGAATAAGCTTGTCCAATGGATGGTAAGGGAGATGACAGCAGGATGTTGCTTCTTACTCCAATGAAGGTGTCATTAAGACCCATCAGGAATTGAAGAAGCCTTTCATCTTGATGTGCCTTATGAGATTTAGACTTAGCACCACATAAACAATCACACACACAAGCAAAAAAGGTGTTTAGAGCATCAAGTTCATCCCAAAAACTTTTCATTTTTGTATAATAAGTAGAGACACATGTGTTACCTTGTACAATATCATTGAGTTCTTTTTGCAATTGAAATAATTTAACACCATTTGTCTGACCAAATCTATTTTCTAAATCACTCCATAGGTCTTTTGAACTTTGAGAATAGAGAACACTCTCAGCTATCTCTTTTGACAAGGAGTTCAATAGCCATGAAAGCACCATGTCATTGCATCTAGCCCAGGCCTTCTGCAACACAAGATCTGCATCAGGAACTGCTAGGGTTCCATCAATGAATCCTAGCTTGTTCTTAGCAGAAAGAGCAATGACAACTACCATTCTCCATCCTCCATAACCTCTACCATCGAATACTGAAGAAACCAGGTTCATTCCTGGATAATCTGAAGGGTGAAGATAGAATGGATGTGAAGAATCAAGTACACCTGCTGTGAGTTGAGCTGCAGGTGCAGTTACCTAAGCTGAAGCAAAGTTTTCTGGAACTTCTGTTGACCCCATTGTTGACTAAGAGAATGAAGAAGATGATGAAACGAAGAAAAAGGAAATTGAAAGAAGATACAGAAACAGAGATTATTCCTGCTCTGATACCATGTAGAAAATGATGCAGAGAAATCTACTTTTTCTGTATATTGAAAATGATCTTTGCTGTACACTGTTCATGTATTTATACAAGGAATAGGAATCTTCTAAGAAACAGAAAAGCCAAGTGGCATATTATTATTTGCTGGACTCTAACTAACCTGACAAAATAGTATAACTACATTATTCTTTCACTATGTATTTTCAGATATAAGGATTTGGGCCAATCTGTGAAAATAGAGTTGGCCCAATATGAAATGCAGCTCAACATCACTGTCTGTGGCCCAATCGTGTCTGTGGCCCAATCTTCATTCGATGTATCAAAGATAGATGTGCGGAGCATTCGATGTAATCAGACACAAAAAATCATTCGAACACTTCATCTTCTTCACTTCATCTTCTTTCTGAAAAACACTTCATCTTCTTTCTGAAAATAGAGTAACACCAACAGTCCTCAGCAATCCTAAGTCGCGCCATGTCTTACCTGATCACCTATTTCCAATTGTTCTTAGGTTGCCCTCTACCTCTCCTCGTGCCCAGCACAGCCAGTCGCTCACATCTCTGCACCGGTGCATCAGTGCTCCTCCCCAGAAGGTGCCCGAACCATTTGAGTCTTGCTTCCTGCATCTTGTCCTCCATGGAGGCCACGCCCACCTTATCTCGAATTTCTTCATTCTTAATCTTATCCTTCCTTGTATTCCCGCACATCCACATCAATATCCCCATCTCTGCTACTTTTATCTTTTGGATGTGTTAGTTTTTAACCGATCAACACGCATTCCATACAACATGGCAGGCCTGAAGGTGTGCACAGTAATTTTTTTCTTTCTACTTTTAATAGCTGCTATTGATATTACTTGGAGTTATCAAAGATGTTTGTTACAACAAGTAAAGTTATTTTTGCTGGCGCATATTAGTATGAAGAAGTGTTTCTGCCTGTTGTTGCTTTTTGTTTTTGAATGGGAATGAGACATGGAGTTCTTGCCGTATGAAGTTTGGTGTTTCTCATTTGACTGATCTTTCTAAAATATGAAGTTGCGGTCTTTTTCTTAACGCTTGTTGTCATATTTAATATTATCACATGTAACTTATACTCTTTAAGCGAGATTCATTTAGATATTATTTGCATGGTAGTCCCCAACAACTTGCATATCTTTTGATTTACTGTAAAATTGATTAAATTGAACTATATGTTAATTTTGTGTATGGTGCTTCCTTTTCATGTGGGTTCTTTTTCAATTAATCGCTATACAAATAAATTCGATATAACTTAGTTTTTTAATGGTTTTGTAGGTAAAACAAATGAAGAAGGCATAGACAAAAGAAGTGAAGTACTTTAGATATTGGTTGATGGTTGCAAGGTGTTTAGATGTTTTAAGAATTTTTTATTTTAGAAGTTATATGTATGTCAACTCTTTGAAGTTGTCAAACTTTATTGTACATTTTTCTTTAATAAAAGATAATACTATTTGATTATTTGGATTGTGATTTTATTTTTTCATAGTTTCCTTTGTGATTTATATAAATTTAAGTATATACATAAATAAATAATTATTGTCATAAACCATCATCCCGTTGCAATAGGCAAATCCGTTACGATAGCTCTTAAGACCTCTAATAACCGTTGCTATAGCATCAAAAACACGTTGCAAAAGCCACTACAATCATTGCGAAAAATGATAATTGCAACGGTTTTGAACTGTCATATTTGAAAGAATAACTGTCGAACTAGAAGGGGTCACGACAGTTCTTAAACGGTTACAATAGATAGGCCTATTGCAACGAATTTCGAACCGTTGCAATTGGCCTATGGGCACGCAACCTGGTGTTATGGGTTCTAAACCATCCTAATAGATCTATGGCAAACTGCCTATTGCAACGTTTTAAACCGTTGCAATAGGCCAATTTTTTACTCCCTTTTCCATCGGCTCAACCCCAAATCTGTACTAAAGGTATTCCGTCTTTGTCCTGCTGAACTTGAAACCTTTAGACTCAAGGTCATGTCTCCAAACCTCTAACCTCTTGTTGACGCCGCTTCGTATTTCGGCAATTTAGAATATGTCATCAGCAAATAGCATGCACCATGTCACCTCCCCTTGAATATGATGAGTTAGTGCATCCATCACCGGGGCAAATAGGAATGGACTGAACGCAGACCCTTGGTGCAACCCCTTAACCACCGGAAAGTGCTCTGAGTCTCCTCCAACTATCCTAACCTGAGTTTTAGCTTCATCATACATGTCTTTAATCACCCTAATATAGGTAACCGGAACCCCTTTAGCCTCCAAGCAACTCCATAAGACCTTCCTAGGAACCCTGTCGTACGCTTTCTCCAGATCAATAAACACCATGTGGAGATCCTTCTTCCTATCCCTGTATTATTCCACCATCCTCCTAATAAGGTTGATAGATTATGTGGTAGATCGTCCCGACATGAACACGAACTGGTTGTCTGAAATAGACATCGTCTTTTGCACTCTCATTTCTACTACTTTCTCCTAAACTTTCATGGTATGACTCAGTAATTTGATACCCCTATAGTTGTTACAGCTCTGGATATCACCTTTGTTCTTATACATCGGAACCATTGTACTCCACCTCCACTCTTCAGGCATCCTATTGGTCTTGAATATAACATTAAACAATCCAGTAAGTCACTCCAAGCCTGCTCTATCCACACACCTCCAAAGTTCAACCGGAATTTCGTCTAGCCCCGTAGTTCTGCACCTTCTCATCTTACGCATTGCCTCCGTGACCTCATCGACCTCAAAGTCCCTACCATAACTTAATTCACATGGATTGACGGCATTCCTTAATTCACCTAGTACAGTATCCCGGTCTCCTTCTACATTTAGAAGTTTATGAAAGTAGTTTTGTCACCTTCTCTTAATCTGGCTCCCCAATCAAAACTTTGCCGTCCTCATCTTTTATGCATCTCATTTGGTCCAGATCCCGAGCCGTCCTCTCTCTCACCTTAGCCAGTCGGAATAACTTCTTCTCCCCACCTTTGTTCCCCAATTTCTTATATAGACGGGCAAAAGCTGCAGTCTTAGCCTCCGTGACTGCCATTTTCGCCTCCTTCTTGGCTATCTTATACCTCTCATTGTTTGTGTCACACCTCCTTTTTACGCATCCCGTGAGAGCGCGAGGGAGTTTTTCTAATTAAAGGACAATCGAAACGGGATCAATTCATTTAATTCAGAGTCGCCACTTGAGAAAATAATGGTGTCCCAAGTCACCGGTTTAATCCCGAACCGAGGAAATTTATGACTCTGTAATACAGTCTGCGAAACTAGAAACCTGGATAAGGAATTCCGTTAACCCGGGAGAAGGTGTTAGGCACTCCCGAATTCCGTGGTTCTAGCACGGTCGCTCAATTGCAATTTTTGTTTCTATCTGATTTCTTTATATATTTTATTTTTGTGTGCTCTTACATTCCGCTTTAATTTTTTAGAAGAATTGCGACGTCACGAAAACACATTTCGGGTCACACCGCAACCAGTACGCCTGTGACTTTAATGCGTTTCAGTTTCGCCGAGAATAAGATTTGGGTCACATAAATGCGCACCCGTGATTAGGAAGGTATTATTATTAACTAACGCGCATAAAGTAATTTCGCGTTTGTACTTTGCGAGGGCCATGAAATTTGCTGGATGACATGCATCGAATTCTAAGGACAAAACAAGATTAATCAAATGAGGGCCATGCAATTGTCATTTTGTTAGACACGACGCACCTTGATTTTATCTACATTCAATCTTTTAAAATAACAACTAGGTGGACATAGCCCGTGCCAGCACGGGCCCAATATTTTAAAAGTTCAAATTTTATTTATGATTAACTTAATTTAATAAAAAAATTGCAAATAATCAAATCATATTTAGAGAATATAATAGAAATAATATGAAATGCATAGATGCGGTCACTGTCTTGTATACCCATTTGGTATAATTTATAATGCACAAGTCGAAAATGGCGTGTTCGAAAGGAAACGTTTGAGAGCAGAAGTATATGAAGAGATTTAGGTACTTTCTTAACAAACAACAATAACAAGAGACCCTCTCCATAGCTTCCATTTTAAGGTGTTTTAACTTAATTCTTTTAAAGCAGGGATGGAGGTTAAAGATTGAAAAAAATATAAATTTAGAGCAATACCCTCATATTTAGTAGAAAAACTGCACCACACAATTCCTTTGCACAACTTTGCTTGTTGTCTTGAGTGTTTAAGATGTTCCTTATTCCAAAGCGTATGTGTCTCCTCTGACAAGCATCCTCCAAGGTTCAGTACCACAATAATGATAAGCCAAGAGACTCGACGTATACCCTTGAACTCAAAATAGAGTCAACCTCGAGCAGTGAAGAACTCAACTCGGCACGTTGAATGCGACGACACAGAGCTGGTAATGGAACAAAATTGCATATAATTTCTGGACTCACTGTTCTTGAATTCTATCCTCGAACTGAAATAGAACCTCGTTTGCAATCCGGAAATACAAAACAAAATTCCCTAAGCTTATGGTTTTAAATGGATTTTCTGGTAATCCATAATAGCAGGTGAAGTCGGTGGTTTGTTCCTAATGTTTGGAGATGTTTTCAACGAATGTTTTATGGTGGAGTTGCTAGGTTTTGGACTGGCTCAAGCTCGAGATGGTTGCCGTCGGGTGGTAGGTGGTCGTCGTCTTGTGGGTGAGGGTGTTCAACGACGAAGAGCGACGGGGGGTTTGAGAAGGCTGCTCGTTCATGGAATTCGGAGGTCGTTTGAGGTAAATCGAGGAGCAAAAAAAAATGGAGGAGATGCCGTGGCAGCAATAGTATTTTTCGGCAAGTTCAAGTTGTCCGTGTCTTTTTTTTTTGTGTCCTCTTGCAGCCTCCAATTTTTTAGATCTTCTCGATTTACCTCAAACGACCTCCGAAGTCCATGAACGAGCAGCCTTCTCAAACCCCCCGCCGCTCTTCGTCGTTGAACACCCTCACCCACAAGACGACGACCACCTACCACCCGACAGCAACCATCTCGAGCTTGAGCCAGTCCAAAACCTAGCAATTCCACCATAAAACATTCGTTGAAAACATCTCCAAACATTAGGAGATATAATAATAATCAGGGAAGGAGTTTTTCCACTTAAAGGACAGTCGGAACGGGATCAATTTATTTAATTATTCAGAGTCGCCACTTGAGAAAATAATGGTGTCCCAAGTCACCGGTTTAATCCCGAACCGAGGAAATTTATGACTCTGTAATACAGTCTGCGAAACTAGAAACCTGGATAAGGAATTCTGTTAACCCGGAAGAAGGTGTTAGGCACTCCCGGATTCCGTGGTTTTAGCACGGTCGCTCAACTGCTATTTTTGTTTTTATCTGATTTCTCTATATATTTTAACTAAATGCTTTTAATGTTCCGCTTTTAATTTTAGAAGAATTGCGACGTCACGAAAATACATTTCGAGTCACACCGCAACCAGTACGCCTGTGACTTTAGTGCATTTTGGTTTCGCCGAGAATAAGATTTGGGTCACATAAATGTGCACCCGTATTTAGATTTGTGCATCATGACTATGCCACGGGAACCATACCCATAGTCACGATGATTTATTTAATTAACGCGCCTAAAGCACGCTGTGATTGTTCATGAATCATTTCTCCTTAAGTTCAAGATTGTTGTGAGACCATTGATTATGGAAATTATTGTGGAAGGGTGTAGGATTCGATTATTATAATTATGGAATACATAGGGACATTAGGCTAGCATGGTATTCATGTCCATTATCAACCCCAAAGTTAGAATAGCCATCAAACTTGGAACATTTACCAAACCAAAATCAGATTATGGTTACTGAGCCAATCGATTCTTTGGTCCAAACTAATTTAAAACAAAACTAAAGCTTTAAAAAAACTCAAATCAATGTTATACCTTGGAAAACGTTCACTTTTAACAAAACATTTTGTTAGAATTCCCAAACATTCCTCATTTGCAGGGGCACATTGAACTGGGAATACAGTGAGACATCAAAAACTTAAAAAAAAGAAATGTTCCGAAGGCAAACAATCAACAAGTGTGTGGTGACAGAATAGCAATTATCCAGATTTACCAAATTATCTTGAATAACACATTCAAACATGCTTTATCAGAAACACATTCAAGCATCAAGGGTTTTAACTAAAATAAAGCAATTAAATGATTTAGCAGAAGCAAACAAACATAATATTCAACTAATTCATAGTAAAAGCAAATTAAGAACGGACCTTAACTGAAGCAACGATTTTCCATTGAACAAAGCTTCCACCAAAGTTCATACAACGACCACTCATGACAGATCCTAGACCCAAAATCTACTTTAGACTGGAACCTCGAACTCGAACCGGAACTAGAAATCTCGAACCTTATGTATATTAATATGAAACTCCAAATGCGTATAGCAAAGTCGGATTCCGATTCTCAAACTCGACCGGAGAAAATAAACAGCAACAAGATTTTGGACTAGAGCTTTCAAAAGCAACCCGAGCGGTGATTTCAAACAAGGAGCCCGAACTCGCCGGTAGCCTCGAATTGGCACAAGAAAAGCTCGAAATCGGATAGACCATAAACTCAGTTCCCAATTACCTCCAAGAATCCATATGAAGAACAATTCCAAATATATCCAAATCAGAAAATGATAGTAGCTTAGATGAAATTTTCAACAACAAAAAAAATGGTAGTTGCTGCTTTTCTCATCTTTTTTAATGGGGTTAGCTGGTGTAAGGTGGTGTATATTTGTGTGGAGCCTTTCTCTGTGTCCGTTCTTTGGGAAAATGAAGAAGACACTGAGAGCTACAGTGTGCCTTCGAAAATTGCTTGCTGTCGAGAGACAATGACGAGGGGTCCTCTGTTTTGCTGCGCACCTTTTTCTGTCTAGTGAAGGATCTCCAAGCTACCGTTTTTCTTCTTTTTGGCTGTTTTCGTTGTTTTCTTTTTCTCTTTTTCTTTCTTTATCTTCCCCATTTGTGTTTCTAATTTTGGTACCGATTCCGAAGGAGGGGTATGAAAGAAATCAAAATAAGGCTCGAAGGGTTGACGATGGATAAAGTGTTTGGATAGCAGAACAAAATGCCTTCGTCATTCCAATCTTCAAAACATGCCAAGTGTAAACAACACAATTAATATTCGCCATATCTTTAAAGCACTGTTGGGCAACACTCTCATTTTCATTATTATGAACGACCCCATGTCGATTTGGCCATCTTGCCTTTAACTGTTTCCTTTTTAGTTGCCCCGGTTTCACATGACTCGGGATCCAAATAATCTCAAATTGTTTTTATTTCCTTTAAATGACCCGATCATCTTCCAATTGCTTCATGATTAACTTTTAGAATTAAGCCACAATTATGTGCGCGCATGTCGTGTCACTAGATTCGGCGTTTGAACACAAGACAAACCTAAAGGGTAAAAAGAACTAAACAAATAAAAATGACCGGAAGTAACAAAAGACCGAAAGTTTCATTAAACTAATGACGAAATGGTTCAATGACGAAACAAGCAAAACAAACTAGAGTACAGCCCTGAAACAAAACTGGGCAAGACCAAAGCAAACTGCTAGGACAAAAGAGTTTGACCACAAGATAACCCTGAAAATAACTCGGACAACAGAAATGACAACAAAACGAACCACCAAAGCTCCATCTAGCTGACCAAAAGATGGAGTGTCTTCCCAATTACCAAGCACAACATTTTAGCCACTAAGTTCTGCATCAATATTGCTGAGGCTTCCATCTGCTTCAACATTTTTAGCTTCGGTCAATATACCCCCAGAGGATTCGTGTGCTCCCTGTCATCGTCATTGATCACAATCAACCATCCTTTTTGAATCATTCTTTCTATTTCCTTTTTCAAGGTATGACAACTCTCAATATCGTGCCCTCTGACATTGGAATGGTATGCACATCGTGCGGTAGGATCGAAGCTTCTTGCACGTGGATCGGGAGTATATTCGGGGAGCGGTGTAATCAGGCCGACATGCTTTAACCTTTCAAACGGACTTGCATAGGATTCTCCGATAGGGGTAAGAGCCTTTTCTCGCTTCAGCAACCTCTCCTCCCTAAACGCCTTATTTGGCCTGAAACCTGACCTAGGGGGTTTCCGGTATGTTTGTGGGGGTTGGTAGATTTTTTCTGGAGCTGGGTACCTGGAAGGTGAAGTACGATTTTGGGTGTCCCGGGGAGAGTAATGGTGTTGGGGACGGGAGTAGCGTTGTGAAAACATAGCTGGGGGACGAGTAATTGAGCTACTCGAGTGGTTGGAAAAGCTGTGATAGGTGGGTATATATGGAGAGTGTGAGGGATCATCTGGCATCGGGTTCAGTGTACGGGTAAGGACAGAGTCCAGGAAGCTAGGTGGTGGCGGGGGTGGTGCTTTTCCATCCATCCACGCCCGATACATATCAGCCACATGTTGTCTCAATATCTTGACTTCTTCTACTAACCCGTGGTTCCGTTCAACCAGTTGTTGTCGGGTATCGGTATCAACCCACTCAGTCTTGAGATTATCTGCCATTGTCCTCCGACTTTGTCTTATAGGGAAGAGTTATTTTAGAACCACAACCAACCACCTTTCTGAAAATGGACACAACAAAACGAAGCCAGCATGTCAGCATTAAGGTATCCCGCTTATTGATCATTCTTCTTTTTTTCTATCTTTCTTTTCTTTTTCCCTTTTTGTGGTTTTTTCATTTTTCCCTTTTTTTTTTGTGTAGTTTTTTTTCATTTTTTTTTTGGTTATGGAAATGGTCGAATCCTATGTGGATTGCCTACGTATCATGACCCCGCATGAATCAGACCGAGCGTAGTTCTTGCAAATTAATGCAAGAAATAAAGAGATATTTATTTGATTTTTTCTTTCTTTTTGAAGCAAAATTATAAAAACCGACTCCAACTACAAACTGTGATAAAAAACTTTCACACCTTGTGCCAGAGATTTCTACAAGAATAAGAATATTTTTAGCGCCAATTATGACTATTTCTACAAAATTAGCCACATAATGGCTTATTTGGCAAAATGACTATTTTTTGCAAAATTTATTTATGAAAGATAAACTTGAATTTTTTTTTTCCTGTGGCTCATGGGGCATCGTTCGGCATCACCATAAACCAACACAAGACTATTTTTTATAAATTGGCCATGTAATGGCTTATTTAGACAAATTGGCTCTTTTTGCAAAATTTTATTTAAGAAGATGCAAATTCAAAATTTTTTATCCCGGGGCCTATGGGGCATCGTTCAGCACCGACACAGGCCAATACAAGACTGATAAAGTAAAAATGCAAAAATGTGGCTATTTCAGCAAAATTTTGGCCATGTAATGGCTTATCTGATAAAGTGGTTATTTTTGTAAAGTTGAGAGATGACTCAAAACTTGATTTTCGCGGATACAGCATTTCCGCGAAGAAATATTTCAAGGCTGTGTGCAAAATTATTTACAAATGACTCAAAGTGGTTATTCTTGCAAAAACGGCCTTCCGGCGTCCTTTTGAGGGACATCCGGCTTATTTTAAGCAAGAATAGCATCACCCGACTTATTTATAATAAAATAAAAAATTTGACATTTTTTGGTTATTTTTGCAAAAGGGGTGTGAACCCGGACTTGATTTTGCGAATACGGCCTTTCAACATTTCCACATGGAATATTTCAAGGTTGTGCCCGCAAATTATTAAAAATGATTCAAAGTGGCTATTTTTTGCAAAAATAGCCTTCCGGCGTCCTTTCGGAACATTCAGCTATTTTTTCAAAAATGGCATCACTTTGATTTTATTGACAAAATTAAACACACACATTTTTTTTGATTTTTTAAAGGGGTGGCCTTTCAACATTTCAACATGGAATATTTCGAGGCCATTATTCAAAAAGAAAAGAAAAGTCTTCAAAGTGGCCATTTTTGCAAAAACAGTCTTCCGATGTTCTTTCGGAACATTCTGCTATTTTCAAAAACAACAGCACTTTGATTTTATTGAAAACTAAAACTTTGACATTTTTTTTTATTTTTAAAAGGGGTGGTTGGACCCGATAAGGATTGCCTACGTATCCCACCTAACGGTGAGAATCAAACCTGCGTAGTTCGGTCAGATTATTTGACCAATTATTTCAACAAAATTGTTCTACCTATTTTTTCGAATTTTCTTCTCAAACAATTCGTCAATATTTCGATATCTAAAATTTCTCTCTTTTTGTTTTTCAGGAATTTAGCCAATAATAATCTAGAACAAATAAATGCAACATATAACATGCTCGGTCTTTAATTTTCCGGGTCACCTGTCCTAGACGGACCCAACCCCTGTGTTGAGTTCCCTAAGTCAAATATGATGCAAATAAACGTCCTAAATCTAGGCTTAATATGCCTTTCTTCTAGTATGTGCCTTGTTATAAAAGAATTGTAATTAGGAATAATAATTTTTTGAAAGAAAATTATGGACCTACTTTTCTAATTCAAGTAGGATTAAAATTGTAGGGTCGGACATATGTATAGTTAAAATCGAAAAAGAATTTCATCATTAGCTAATTCACAATTAGATCCTTAAATTATACAAATATTTAAGGGCATAAAAGTCGATCAATCTTTTAGGGATATTTTAGTCGTTCAACATTTAGCATACATTATTCGTACTTTTATAATAATATAGATAGGCAGAATGACCTAAATGACACCTATACTTGTCTCACTTTGTCATGCCGGTCCTGTCACACCTCCTTTTTACGCACCCGCGAGGGAGCGAGGGAGTTTTTCCAATTAAAGGACAATCGAAACGGGATTTATTTAATTAATTCGGAGTCGCCACTTGGAAAAATAATGGTGTCCCAAGTCACCGGTTTAATCCCGAACCGAGGAAATTTTATGACTTTGTAATATAGTCTGCGAAACTAGAAAAAACCAGATAAGGAATTCTGTTAACCCAGGAGAAGGTGTTAGGCACTCCCGGATTCCGTGGTTTTAACACGGTCGCTCAACTGCAATTTTTGTTTCTATCTGATTTCTTTATATATTTTATTTTTGTGTGCTCTTATATTCCGCTTTAATTTTTTAGAAGAATTGCGACGTCACGAAAACACATTTCGGGTCACACCGCAACCAGTACGCCTGTGACTTTAATGCGTTTCAGTTTCGCCGAGAATAAGATTTGGGTCACATAAATGCGCACCCGTGATTAGGAAGGTATTATTATTAACTAACGCGCATAAAGTAATTTCGCGTTTGTACTTTGCGAGGGCCATGAAATTTGCTAAATGACATGCATCGAATTCTAAGGACAAAACAAGATTAATCAAATGAGGGCCATGCAATTGTCATTTTGTTAGACACGACGCACCTTGATTTTATCTACATTCAATCTTTTAAAATAACAACTAGGTGGACATAGCTCGTGCCAGCACGGGCCCAATATTTTAAAAGTTCAAATTTTATTTATGATTAACTTAATTTAATAAAAAAATTGCAAATAATCAAATCATATTTAGAGAATATAATAGAAATAATATGAAATGCATAGATGCGGTCACTGTCTTGTATACCCATTTGGTATAATTTATAATGCACAAGTCAAAAATGGCGTGTTCGAAAGGAAACGTTTGAGAGCAGAAGTATATGAAGAGATTTAGGTACTTTCTTAACAAACAACAATAACAAGAGACCCTCTCCATAGCTTCCATTTTAAGGTGTTTTAACTTAATTCTTTTAAAGCAGGGATGGAGGTTAAAGATTGAACAAAATATAAATTTAGAGCAATACCCTCATATTTAGTAGAAAAACTGCACCACACAATTCCTTTGCACAACTTTGCTTGTTGTCTTGAGTGTTTAAGATGTTCCTTATTCCAAAGCGTATGTGTCTCCTCTGACAAGCATCCTCCAAGGTTCAGTACCACAATAATGATAAGCCAAGAGACTCGACGTATAGCCTTGAACTCAAAATAGAGTCAACCTCGAGCAGTGAAGAACTCAACTCGGCACGTTGAATGCGACGACACAGAGCTGGTAATGGAACAAAATTGCATATAATTTCTGGACTCACTGTTCTTGAATTCTATCCTCGAACTGAAATAGAACCTCGTTTGCAATCCGGAAATACAAAACAAAATTCCCTAAGCTTATGGTTTTAAATGGATTTTCTGGTAATCCATAATAGCAGGTGAAGTCGGTGGTTTGTTCCTAATGTTTGGAGATGTTTTCAACGAATGTTTTATGGTGGAATTGCTAGGTTTTGGACTGGCTCAAGCTCGAGATGGTTGCCGTCGGGTGGTAGGTGGTCGTCGTCTTGTGGGTGAGGGTGTTCAACGACGAAGAGCGACGGGGGGTTTGAGAAGGCTGCTCGTTCATGGAATTCGGAGGTCGTTTGAGGTAAATCGAGGAGCAAAAAAAAATGGAGGAGATGCCGTGGCAGCAATAGTATTTTTCGGCAAGTTCAAGTTGTCCGTGTCTTTTTTTTTTGTGTCCTCTTGCAGCCTCCAATTTTTTAGATCTTAACCTTAACTTTTTGTGCAAAAAATGAGTTTTTGAATTCTCTATGATGACCAGTGAGTCAATCAGTCCTTGCCCATCATTTGTCCACATTCTAAAGATTCCCACGTGAGAGACCAAAAATCATGGGTCTCCACGTGGGTTTCAAGGGTCATGGGCTTCGTCTCGTGCTTCGTCCGTGTCCCCCACGTGTGGTGGGCTCGGATTATTATGGGCTAGGTCCGAAAATTATAAAATCGGGTAATTTGAACCCGAATATTATTCTTTGCCCGGAATCGAGAATGAGAACACGGTGTTATTAATTAATCCTACGTAAGCAAAATAACTATAAGACTCATAATTAAAACAAAACTATTTTTTATATATTTTTTCGAGATTAAAGTAACCCCAAAATGTTGATGAAACTAATTATTTATTTATTTTCATAATTTTCGTTTTTAATAAAGCTAATAATATAAAGTAATATTTTTGTATTTTTCAAGTTTAAAATGACTACGAAACATTAATAAAACTATATTTTTTTGTTATTTTTTATTTTAAGGTAAAAATAAAGTAAAAGAGTCAAAATTAGCTAAAATAACTATATTAAAACTAAACTAAATCTTTTACGTTAAAAATATAAAAAATCTCGGGTAGAGTCAAAAATCACGCGTTTACAGTTTGCTCTCCTTTTCTCCTCGCCAGTGCTCCCTACTAACTATTGATAAAATTTATTCTACAATACTAATGATTAACTCACTATCATAAAAGGATCTCTTGAACAAATATCTCGATAACTAACTCACCGTTAGATACTCTCACAGTCTAGTTTATGTGGAAAATTTTGAATTGATACGATGTTTAGAAAGAAAGAATTTTTTTAGAAATATGTTATCTAAAAACAAGTCATATATATTATGGTAATTTTAAAAACTTTTTATTAAGAATAAGATAAAAAGTTTAAATTTAATTATTTTTACCTTTAATAATCTACCATTTTTTTAACAGATAAAAAATTAATATTGCGGTATAAATTAAAATAGAGGGAATACAAAATTACGCTAATAGTTTAAAATAACTATGTCTAATTTATATTCCTTGAGAGCTGCAATTTTGTTCATGGCTTTTCGTGAAAGATCCACAAGATCTTGATGTAAAACTAAAGAATCGTCAAGCACGATAGTATTAAATTAAATCATAATTTAAATAGTCCCATAATATCTTTTTTGGTGAGAAATAATCCCATAATATCAGTAAACCTACCCAACTCCCAATAGAATTATCAATTAAAATATCAACGTTTCAGAGTCTCAATAATTGATAGTACTAGCTAGTAGATCTTTGTTTGTACCTAAGAAAATGTTTATCATGTATTATTATTTTTTCCTCTTATGTGGTATGATGTTACTCTATTTTGTCGTTTATTTTACTCTTTAAATTACTTATCTCAATAAATCCAATAAAACCCCATTCTGATTATAAAATACTCCTATAATGCATGCACACCTGTCAACTAAACAAATAAATAAATTTAAAAAAAGGACAGTAATATACTGATATACATTATCAAATATCCTGCCTATTTCTTCCACCACAACCACCACTACATCTCAAGCCACACCTCTCCGATCCCTTCTCCGGCGGTGTCTTCCCGGAGCTCCGACATGTCTCCTTTATTTGCAATTCTCTCTTTAATCATACTCATAATCATACCAACTCTAATATACGCTTTTATCTATGCTCTAAAATGCCCGCATAATATTTTCCGACGGAGCAGCGGCGAAAATCCTGGCCCGGTAGCGTCGAAAACTGGAATTACTCAGCATACGGATGTGGTTTTGACGGTAAAGTATAAGAACGAATTAAGGCCATTAGACGAACCGGGCAACGAGTGTCCGGTATGTTTGACGGCGTTTGTGGAAGGAGAAGAAGTTAGACAGCTGAAAACATGTAAACATATATACCATGTTGTTTGTATTGATAAGTGGTTACGTTCTCATTCTAATTGTCCTGTTTGCCGTGCTTCTGTTCCGGTAAAGCGTCCTAGACGGCCGCCGGTGAATTTTGATGATGATTTCCGGCAAGGTTTGCCGGATGCTGCTTCCTTAGTTTAATTGCTATATAATTCTCTTTTTTCAAATTTGAATTTTTTTGATGTTTTTGAATTGTGAGATGGAAGTCATATTGTGTATATAAGGTTATAATTTCTTTTTTTATTGTGGATGCAACCTTACTATTTCCCTGGCTTAAACTCTAATTACCTTAATTTGATTGTTATATAATTCTCTTCATTTTTTTTTCTTATTTGAATTTTTGGATGTTTTCGGATTGTGGGATGGACTTCAGGCTTGTGGATTTGTTGCCAAGAGTCCTATCTAGGGGGCGAAGGTAGGTGAACGGAAGGGTTTAATTGAACATCTTTCGTTAAAAGTTATGTTGTGTATATAAGGTTAATTTTGTTTATGTTGAATTTCTTTAGCTTATTCTCGTGTCTATTATCCCTATCTCATTGATAAGGAGAAAATCTCCTATTAATTCTAAATTATTTATCCTTTAATGCTCATGCCAAACTATTTACCACTCTTACCTATACCTCCCAAATTATTTACCCGCTAATTTCAAATGAGAAACTAATGCCAGCTTCCGTTAGCTTCTCTAGGACAGTTGTGGCTGTGTCACTGTGCCCAACTAATAGTATTTTATTTCTTCTTATATTATATTAAATAATATTAATATTATATTTTTTTCTTACTCATTGGGTTCATTTGACGTAACTTACAACTCTAGTCACGTAAAGACAATGGGTTAAGTAAGTCTTTAAATAATATTAATATTATATTTTTTCTTATTTTTATTATATTTTAAGGTGATTGAGATCAAAATTTCAGTCGAAATTTGAAAAAGAACACAACTATCCAATTGTATATTGCTACAGTATATAATTTTTTGTAGGAGTATATAGATATACTGCAGCAGTATACTATTATAGTTTACAATATACTGCACCGATATATTGTAATAATCGAAGAAGAATACAGTTACCTAAGAGTATACTGTTACAATATATAATATACTATAGGAGTATACAATTATACTGCAACAATATACTATTATAGTATACAATATATTTGTTATAGCATGCTGTAACAGTGTGTTGTAATAGTATACAATATACTATAATAGTATACTTATTACCCCTAAATTCACTTGTCTTTTCCCTTTTAATTTGCTTTAAGCTTTTACCCAACATGAGGGGCAAATTAAAAATGCAAATAAAATAAACATTATAGTATGCTATATAATATAACGGTATACTCATACAGTTAGATCCTTTTAGAATTTTTTAAAATTTTTATTGACAAGTGATATTATTTCAGTTTTATAATTAAATTAAAACTTTTTAACTCTTTGCATATAATTGTATACCATATTGGTATAGCTATAAACTATACTTGTATCATATGTTATTTAATATTTTTTGGTTGTATTAGCTACATTTAATTGGTAGACAATTTGATTTTTCTTTAGTAATAATATAAAAATAAAAATAAAAAGAGTAAAAAGAGTAAATAAAATTAGATTATGAGGAGAAAAAGAATAAAAAAAAAGAAGTTAAATGAAATTAGAAAAGGATAAAAGAATAAAATAGAAGAAAACGAGAAAAAAGAAAAGGAGAAAAGAGAAAAAAGAAAAAAAGAAAGAAAGAAAAGACGCATAGAAATAAAAATTAATTGGATAATAACGAAAAACATTCCCCACAAAAACTACTATGAATAGGAAATATAATTAGTTTATGGGTAAAAAAAAATAAATGGATAGACAAGGGTAAATAGTTTTGTTTCTGTGGGTAACTGTGTCAAAACTTCATATTGAATAGTCTACTGATGGTAATTGTTTAAAAAGGACAGCCCAATACATGAAACTTCCATTATGCATGTTGGATTATAATAAGCAGCGGAAGCAATCCTAGTATCGAAATCACATGTAATCCGGACAACTAGTATAAACGAAATTTTACGGGTTACCTCTTGAAGCGTGAACATATCTCTTCTACCACATGAGCCTTCAGTTGCATAACTTCTCGATGGAATCTACATCAACCGCACAATCGTGATCCTCGAACGTTCCACGGTCTTCTATTGTGTTACCCAAATAATACCGGAAATAGCAATTTCGTGTGGGCAAAATTTCTAGGAAAACTTGGCTGAAAATTTCAGCCACCATGACTACTCCCTCCAGGTGGAATACCTTATGTATTTATAGCACAAGTTTTAAGGGTTAAAATTATTTTTCAAAACCTGTTAGGTTTTCCTTTCCACCAGAAAAAAGATTCCTTCATTTCCTATTATTTAGGCACAGCATGGACCACATAATTTAATTAACAAGGCTCCAATTATGGAATTAATTTCTAATTTTCGAAATTATTATCTACCATAATTAATTATGAATTATTCCACAAAAATTCGTAATTGCACTCCTTATTCAATTTCAAAATTCATCCATTAAATTTTATTTAAATCCCCATGTTAAGATTCAGATACTAATCAATTAAATTAAATTACTGACGATTTAATTTATTGATTTTTTTTTAGACTTTCGCTTAACTTATTTCATGTCTCGGATACAAAATTCACCAGTCGGGTTTACACATGAAAACTTATAAGCTTTCATAAATGTGTATCATCAATCTCTAAACCGAGACATGAATTCCATCAACTAACTATTACTTCGTCAATGTACATTGTTATTATCCAATTTACCAGGCATATTGACCCAAGAAAGAATTTCGCCTTTTAATAAATCAAAATAATAATAATATACACAACTAATAATAATTATATCAAGATTAAGAGTATAAGTACATTTAATGGGTAGAGAGTATATTTTATTAAGTCAGTATAAAATATTTATCTCTACTTGGTCTGTTCAATACATACAAAATGTACTAGCACAAGAAGTTGGAATTAAACCATTCCCATAATCAAGATAAATTATATTTAATCCTGTGCTACAATCAATCCTGATGGTTATTCCAATTTCATCATTAGATTGTGAACTCAAACTTTATACTTATAAGAACCGATGATTTAATCTTCCGTGTATAAGCTAGACTCTATACACTAAATCATCTACTATATAAGCAAATGACACCGACTAATATATGATCTATTAAAACTTTATTAAAATTGAATGAACAATATTATCATAATAAATACTTTATCTAAACCAAATCCATGGTTAATAGTATATATCCCAATAATGCATGGGGTCCGGAAAAAGACCACATCACAAAGGTCTATTCTTTTTTTTACGGCTTGAACTTGTGACCTTCTGGTCACATGATAACAATTTTATGAGTTACGTCTCTTTCGAGTGATGGTAATTGTTTGTAAATTATTATTGCTATTAGAATAAGAACTTTGCAATTTGTGATCTATATATATGCAGTGTTGGTTTTATATCTTTATTGTTGTGAACAGATAACAAAATTAGTCAAAATAAAATATTATTTTTGTTCTGATTTGTTGAAAAAAGGTTAAAAAATGTTTTTTTCCACTAAAAAATGTTACTACTACTTAATTACTGTTGTTCTGCAAACTAGCACAGCTAATGATCTTAACATTCCTATTAAATCACAAGAACCTTTCTTGAAATTAAAATCAAGGCTTAAAATCAACAATAAGCACTATAAGAACAAAGGGAAATTTGCAGGCAATGATTGTGTGGCTCCATATTAATTGAAGCGGGGTATTCAAGAAGGCCTAATAAATCAAAGAGACAAACAAAGGTTGAGATCAATCACTATGAAGTGGCAATGTGCCAAATCTAAGTTGTTTTTTAGTGCGAAGGCTGTAATGTTTAGCAATGTCCAAATGCATTTTGAAATTTGCTTCTTTCCATAGTCCACAGGCTTCAAAGAGCTAAACAAGGTGCATTGAATGTGTAATATTCAGAGGTGTCTTCTAGATTATAATATAGAAAATTTCACTTTCTATATAAGAGAGATAGTTCCATGATTTTCTTATAAATTCTCCCACCCCACCCCCACCCCCACCCCCACCACGAAACAAACCTAATTTTGACTAATATACATGGTTGACCAAAAAGTGTTAAACTGTTTGTCAAACTAATTAATGATGAGATATAAGGTGAATCCTACTTAAATATATTAAGATGTAGACAAAAAACTTGAATAGATCTGTGGAATAGGATCACGTTTAAGAGTAGTAAACATCATATATGTGTTCAATGATTATCAATGAATGTTGTAATAAGAACATGCAATAAATATAGACGTAAATGTAATAAAAAGAAATTTATCACCCAAATGTTAGGCGATTTGAGTGGTTCTTCTTCCTGACAGCATCGTGGGACAAAAATAAATGAAGATAGATAAGGAATCTTTGGATCTTGTGAACAAAGAATGAATAATGTATGTTGAGCAAAGTAGTTAGTGAACAAGACAATATTTATATATTCTCCTTAGTTAATTCTTTACAAAGTGATCTTATCAAGAGGTGAACATCTACCTTTTGTTCTCTATCTCTTCCTATTTATAAAGAATGTTCCTAAGAAACCCTAAAAAGTACAACGTAAAGATATCCAAAGGAATATTCCTTATTTCTATTTCTGAGCCATCCTATCGTTACTTTCTTGCTACGTTCTCTGACATCGGCAATAATCCTCCTTGAGACGACTCCCCGCCGTTGTGCAGTCGTCGACTCTTCCCTCGACCCTATTTATTTGCAGTTATCAGGACATCCAAATTTAGACCAATACAATACCCATAATTAAATACAATAACAACACACCCAGCGTACTCCCAGCGAAATCTGGGATACCCGTAATCAAATACTAAATAAATTTAATCCAAGATTTTATATTGGAATAACCTCCTAATCCTTCCTCACAGTGTTATTGAAGGAGTACTAATTTTGGCTCTTGAATTTCGCTTCTTTGGGTAAACACTAGAAATTTGGGATGAACTCCTCGTGGTCTTGTCCCATTTGGACTGTTTTCAAATCTTGTTTAATATCAACACTTCTTAAGACGACCCGATTAATGTATCCTAAATTTGACTACTTATTGTTTTGAAAAACGCTTTTGTCACACTTATAATGAAAGCTATTTTTGTCTCACTCTTAAATGTTATACTTTCAAATTTTGACACTAGTACTAGTCTTCAATTACTCAACCCTTTTAAATCAAGGCTCAAATTGCCAAAAGTTCCAATGTTAACATTGCTAGACGAGTAATCTCGTCCAAATCAATCAGTAACTCATCGTGATATATAGAACGGAGTCCACTGTTCAAAACAAATATAAATGGCGAGCTCCTTCAGAAGTGAAAAAGAGAAAGAACGCCACAACAACACAGAAAACAAGATATAAAGGGACAATCATATGTTAAACTACCAAAACTTTTTAGCTAAAGGGGGGAGGGGATGGTTAAATGTTAGTTATTTATGAAATTGAATAACTTTGTCATACTCCGTCGTTAAAAAAAAAGTCTTTTATTTGTTGGAAAAATAATTTCACATAAATAATATTCACGGTATACCACTGTAATAAATGCGGATTACTAACACTACAAAAAATTCGCGAATTTCCTACTACCAAAATAGTCGGAAAGTAGTCGGAAAAGTGCCTATTCCGACTACTTTCCGACTGATTTGGTGTAGTCGGAAAAACATTGGTCGGAAAATACTTTCCGACTACAGTTGTCGGAAATTTCCGACTACAGTAGTCGGAAAGTATTTTCCACTAAAAATTAAAAAACAGCTATTTTCCGACTGAAATAGTCGGAAAATAAGAAAAATTATTATTTATTTTAAAAAATATTTCCGACTACTGTAGTGGGTATATTATACAAATAATAATTATTAATTAGTTATTTATTATACTTTTTCCGACTACAGTAGTCGGAATCTGTAATTGTAATCTGTAATTTTCTAGCCTCATTTTTCGACTATCGAAGGTTGAAATTTGATAGCATGCTACCATTTTATTAGCACATCACCTGTCAAATGCAAAAATATTATGACCAACCAATTCCAACATCAACAACAAACATTCAAATCGCATAATGTCAAACCGAAACATTACTTAACGTCGAAATATTTAATACAAAATCTAAGTAGCTAATACATATCAACACTAATATAATAAAGTCCAAACATCATTCAAATCTACCATAAAGTCTAAATATAAAATTTAAACATCCAAGAACTGCAATCAACCTTAAATCGCCTACTACACATCAGAATCAGACTCTTCATCATCATAAAAGTCGGGCATATGTTTTTTCATGTATTTATCCATTCTAGCAATATAAGCTTCGGACGTCTCACATCGTTTCGACAACAACTCAATATTCTTTTGCATTGCTCCCATTTCTTCCTGATTAGGAGCATCCGAAACTAATGTCTGCATCATTTAGCATGAAACTGAAATTAAGAAAATGTCAGTATCCTCATACGGTACGAACAACACATGAAACCACATTTACTATGAAATAAGTAGGTATAAGCATCCAAGAGGAAAATCATTTTCATGGTTACAAGTTACACAAATCTGTGCCGTTTAGTAATTGGACACAATTTGTGATCTGCTACAGCAAGTTACACAAATCTTTCCCAAGTGATTCATACAACCTACAGAAGCTGGTTCATATATATGAATATACCATCAGGTATCATACTACTCTTTCAAGTCTCGCCACTAAGTTATATAACACCATTGCTCAATCCTAATTATAACAGGCCAGTAGCTAACCAGAATGGAAGCAGAAACAAAGCATAAGAACGAGAAAGGAAAGAAGATCTCTCAGGATCTTCAGAAGGAGGTGGAGTGTTTGGAGCAAGAATGTGTGAGAAACGAGCTTGAAGGTGCCATTTTACCACAAGTGGAAGCAGAAACAAAGCATAAGAACGAGAAAGAGAACCTTCATCAGCTTGTTGACCTTGAACTCAAGCTGGCAGAAAAAGATAGAAGAGTGAATGAACTCCAGCAGCAGCTCTTCGACTTGAACGAGGAACTTCAGAGAAGGGAACAGAAAGCACTGCTCAATGTTGATAAGAAGATCTCTCAGGAAGCACTGCTCAATGTTGATAAGAAGATCTGCTCACTTAGTGAGTTTTCAATAGAGATCTACTGTTTTATAAGGTTTAAACAATAACAACACATACCTTTTTACAATTAGTGTGCTTGTGTCATTAATGGCAGAAACTTTGATGAAATTAAACAACTTAGGGCAGTCATTTAAAGATAAACAGATAGACCAACCAAGAGAAACAACTCATGATTAAACTCCAATAGATATTAAGTATTATAGGCTAAACACTTTAGACCTGTAATCTACCAAAGTCAGGCCAATTAGAGAAGATAACAAAGTCAGGCTAAACTTATTGTTAGTGTATATAAGCTAATTAAATCCACACTCCTATTAGTAAATTGGAGTATCTCTACGTACTTTTTACTTTATTATTTTATTTCCCTCTACTGATTGAGCTTTTGATTTCAATGGTTGTACTGTTTTTTGCAAGAGCTGTAGTGGAGCTAGTTTGTCACAGATATGTTACAGATAACATTAATTTCAATAAAGAGATTGTTACACATATTTGTTACATAGAGTTTAGAAGGTAGTATCTTTACTAAAGGGGAGACTTGAAGCAATGGTAAAGTTGTCACAGTGTGACCTATAGGTCACGGGTTCGAACCGTACCTCTTGAGGTGCGGCCCTTCTACGCGGGATGCATTGTGCACTAGGCTATCCCAGTTCAAACATCCTCAAATTGAGTACAAATGATCACCCAGAAAATTGAAAGACTAATTCAGTACAACTCAGCAGCTAAAACAAGTTCTAAAAATATCACTTCTATGCCACAACCAACTCACCTAACCCCTAATGAGGGTCGTGGGGGAGGGGGGGGGGGGCAAAAGAATTAACAACAGCAATAAAGATTCTACCTTCTAACCTATATTTAAGTACTTAACTTCACTAAAAATCTTAACTCTATCATAAAAAAAGGAGAACTTTTTAAAATTTCAAATCAAAATCTTCAACATATACTTCAATAGTTTAAAAAAATCACAAATCAACATCAAGGTCCATATCTCCAACACAAATCGAACAGAAAAAAATAAAGCAAAAGTGTGAATGTGAATGCAAAAGTAAAATATAAATATATAGATATGGATCAGATTCTGGAAAATACCTTTTTAGGACTGAATTCAGCTAAAAAAATAATGAGTGAGAAAAAATAAGTCTATGTCTAAAGTATTCACTATAGTTTCTATTGATCTAACTGATAATCGGGGGGGGGGGAATCAGAAGAAAATTCACAATTAATAGTTCAAAAAGTGCAATTAATAGTTACAAAACCAAAAACCTTACATTGATGAGAAGAAAACTATGGGTTGTCATCGTCCAGTCAAAGCCACTGCGCAAACGCCGCTGGAAGAGAGGAGAAGCGTGAGTAGTGAGAGAGAAAAGAGAAGTGTGGGAAAGGGAAGATAATTAGGAAAATAAGGGTTTGGGCCCAAAATAACTAAGTTATCCGACTATGGTAGTCGGTAAATAATGTGTGCTTATTTTCTGACTACTGTAGTCGGAAATAACGTAATATTTAATTAATTCTATTTTTAAAAAATCGATTATGTTCTGACTACTGTAGTTCGAACAAAATTAATATTTAATTACTTTTATTCAAAATAATTTGATTACTATTTTTATGGTGTGTTCTGACTACAGTAGTCAGAAAAATATATGCGCTAAAAATTTCGCGAAACTTCACGACACTAGTAGTCGAAAACTTAGGCGGCAAAATTCTAAAAAAATACTATAAATACAAAAATAAATTTTCCGACTACAGCAGTCGGAAAATTACGACTGAAAAATTGTAGTCGGAATTGGTAGTCGGAAAGAACCTTTTTTCTAGTAGTGTAAAATACAGTAACCAACGGTAATAATAAGAGAAACAAGTACACCGAATTGTTACGTAAAAACCCTTCTGAATAAAGGAAAAATCACGATCCGAGAGGCGCAACAGATTTCATTATAACAAGGATTATTCAATTTGTGGTACCTAGTAAAACACTCAAAGACTACTATATACTTAAAGGAAACAACCCTTTTTTTAATTTTCTGCCTCACTACAATACTGTTCAAAGCCTCAAACTATCTAATTTTTTCATCACAAAGTATTTTGCTTCTTATTGTGTGAATTGCCTTCTTTCTCTCCATTTGGTGTGTCTTACAACAAAGAGCAAAGGCACTTATTTATAGTGCTTAGGATTATTTCACTGATGTCATCAGTGATATCATGTTAGTAGCACAAACCAAATACCATATTGTGAAACCAAAGGAAAATTCGCCGAAAAAAATCTTTTTACTGTGCACTTGGTTGGCTTGATATTTCAAAGCCAACGAAGTTTTCTTCCTTTCATGTGGGCATGGGATGGACCCATCAAATCTCACCCTCGAGTCCCATGCACCTAAAGGAGATATCTTTAATTTTTTATATAGAGTTCATGCCGACAAGTTTATTGTATTGCTTGAACTTATCTCTCGGTATTACCTTGGACATCTGTAGGATTTTTCACTCATGTGAATATTCTTTACTTACAAAGATTTGCTCTCCATTTGCTCACGAATCCAATAAAATCTCATGTCCATATGTTTTATTTTTGCATAGCACATGGACTTCTTTCTGAAGTCCATTGCACTTTGATTGTCACAATAGGCACATACTAATTTTGATGCAATTCAAGCTCTTGAAGAAATCACTTGACCCATACCTCTCATTGCCAGCGTCTGTAGCGGTAGCGTTTCACTTCAGTTGTTAAAAGTGTAACACACTTCTACCATTTAGATTACCATGTTATAGCTTCCCCAGAAAAAATAAAAATAGATATCCTGTAGTGAATTTTCTATTATCAGTATCACCGGCCATATCAACGCCTGCATAACCCTTCAAGACTAGATCTGATCTCCCAAACACAAGTATTCATCTGAGGTTCCTTTTAGATACCTGAGTATTCACTTTACATCTTCCAAATGTTCTTTCTGAGAATTATCAAGAAACCTACTAACAATACCGACAATATGAGCAATATCATGTTTGGTACACATCAATGCATACATTAGGCTCTCGATGTCAGAGGAATATGCGACTTTAGCCATGCTGTCACGACCCCAAAACCCTGTCGTGATGGCGCCCAGCACATTGCTAGGCCAGCCTGACCAATCTCATACAATACCGAGCTATCAGCTCTCACTTTACTTCAAAAACAATATTTAACAATAATAGAAGTACGATATTTTAGCATAAGTTACAAAATAGCCCAACACAATGTAACACCTCCAATAGATCTAGAGTCATAAGCCATGAGCCTCTACCAAGAATATAACAGTGATACTGAATACAACTGTATCTGAAAAATACGGAAAAATCTAAATAATAAAAGATAGAAGGGAATGTCAGGTCCTACGGACGCTAGCAGCTACCTCGACAGTCCGGATAAGCTCTCTGAGCAGCTGGGGAGTCAGCCCTGCTATGATGTACCTGGATCTGCACACAAGGTGCAGAGAGTTGTGTGAATACTTCCAACTCAGTGGTAATAAGCACGGATAAAGACATTGAAGATAAGAATACCCAATATTGCACTGAGCAAAACTTTATAATAACATTCTTTTACCATTTTTAACAGTATAAGTCTCAGAATCAACAATAACAGCTAAATAGTACAACAGGTATATCAATGCAATGTAGAAGCATGAACATGACCGCTACGGCACGTAGCCCAATCCATCTGGGTACCCGCGCTCACTGTGGGGATTTAGACTCTGAGGGGGCTCCTACAGCCCAAGCGCAATATCAATGATATGCTGCGGCGCGCAGCTCGATCCACTACCAGTCCATCTACATGCAATGCAAGCCTCACGGGCACAGAAAATATCATTTTGAAATCTTTTTTTATCAATAACAGTAGAAAACAGTATTCAGGAATACCAGAGTTTGGAAAATCAATTTAGACAGTGTCTAGCTCAGGACTGATATTAGGACAATATGCTATAATCATAGAAGCAATGGTAACGATCCTCACGGGATCCAAATAACTGGCTCACAGTCCAAAGATATCCACAACCATCCAAGTATGAGGTTTATCGGTTCATTTATAGTCAACAACACAGTATAATATTACACAGTCGGACTAAGCCATAGTCCCCAATCACAATCGATCCCACACTCGCAGTAGAGTACGTGTCTCGCCTCAATACAACGTCACATAGTGATATACCGGGGTTTCAAACCCTCAGGTCATCATCCATACCCATTAATCACCTCGACTCGGCTCGAAAACTAGCCCGCAATGCCCTTGCCACGAGAATCGGCCTCCATGGGTGCATAATCTGAACAAAACCAATAGGAATACATCAAAATATGCTAAAGGAACATTAACCCAATCAGAATAACGCGAATTACACCCAAAAATACGAAGTTGCCAAAATTCGACCCCTAGGCCCGCTTCTCGAAAAATTACGAAAGTCACAATTTCAGAATTCTTATCTCGCCACGAGTCCATACATATAAAATTTATCAAAATCGGACTCCGTTTGCCCATTCAAAGCATTAATTTTCTATTTCCCAGGCTTAGAGCAAAAATCTCTCATTGTTACACCTTAGTTCCTCCATTTTCAGAGGTTAAATCCATGGTTTATCAATATATTAACATCAATTGAGTCCAAAAGTGCTTACCTGATAATACCCCTTGATTTCCTCCTCAAAATCACCAAATTCGCCTCTAAGTTCGAAGCCCCAAATGAGTTAATGCTTCTCAAATTCAAACCAACACTATTTATTAAACCCCAGACATTTTTCGCTTTTGCGGCCAAAGAGCTGCTTCCGCGTGTCCGCTCCTACGGAATATTGGCCGCTTCTGCGACCCTCATTAATGTCCATTACTGCTTCTGCGGTTCAACACGCGCACCTGCGAGGCCGCTTAAGCGTAACAAATTCCGCTTCCGCGAAACTCCCCAACCTGCTCATGTCCGCTTCTGCGGGCCTGCCTCTGCGTTGAGGCACCCGTTTTTGCGGAATCTTCACTGACTAGCTCAAAATCTCGCATCTGCGATCATTATTTCGCTTCTGCGGTCTCCCTTCCGCAGAAGCGGAAATCATTGCTGCAATAATATACTAGCAGTTCAAACTTCCAAATTTCTTCCGTTTCACCTTCGAAAATATCCCGAGGCCCCCGGGACCTCAACCAAAAATACAAATCCACTCTAAATCATCACACAAACTCATTAAAATCATAAAAACATACCCTTAAACACACGAATCATCAAATTATGGCGGATTCACGCCTAAGTTTCAACCAAAACCTCTAAAACCTACATTCTATCAAAAACCCAACCAAACGATGTCCGAATGACCTGAAAATTTGCAGACATATCCAAAATCACCTAACGAAGCTACTACAACAGTCAGAATTCCATTCCGACTCCCGGATCAAAATCTCATCTATCGACCGGATTTCGCCAAAATTCCAACTTAGCCAATTCAAGCCTATTTCTACACCGGACCTCCAAATTCAATTCCGATCGCTCCCCTAATTCACAAATCACCTCCCGAAGCTAACCGAATCATCGAAAAACCACATCCAAGCCCTCTAACCACATAGTCAACTTCAGGTTGACTTTTTCAGAAACAAGCTTCACTCAAAAATGCTATATGCCTTATTTTCAACCAGAATTACTCAAAATTCACCCGATAGACTCTAACACAGATATAAAAATATGAAACAACATAATGAGGGGATAACGGGGCGATAACTCTCATGACGATGGGCCGGATCATCACATTCTCCCCAACTTAAGCAAACGCTCGTCCTCGAGCGGGTCAAGAAACATACCTGGATGTCTGCAGTTGACTTTGCCAACAATAGAGTGTGAATTTGATGATAAGATTTTATGTTCTTTTTAAAATTCTTTTTTTTACTGCTCTATCTTTTATCTCCACATCTCGCTGCATGTCTGCACTTGACTTTGCCAACAACGTAAGAAGCCGATTATTTTCTGATTAGACCATTTTAATAGCAGATAAAAACATTCACCAATGATTTTACTTTTATTTGAATATTCATTAATATGTATAATGTATAATATTTGCTTATTATATTATTTAAAAATTATGGTATAAAATAATTTTATATTAAATGGTTATGTGAGAAAGGAATATGAATTAGATGGGAAGAATATATAAAAAAAGAATTTGTTTTATGAAATAAAAATAAAAATTAAAAAAAGAAAGTGATATTATAATATTGAAGAGACAAGAATATAAAAGAGATATTCTTTTTTGGTGTAAAAAGTATTGTAACGGGTTCGAGTTAATTTCCATCATTTTGGTGTTTACATAAATTTGGTATAAAAAATAGTACAAAGTTGGAGATAGTCTTATTGTGCACTTGGTTGACTTGATATTTCAAAGCCAAATGTAGTTTACTTCCTTTCACATTGACATGGGATGGATCCATCATTATTTATTTTTGAACCCTAGAAAAACTCCAACTTGAAGATAATTTTACGTTATAATCAAAATTAAGGGGTGAACTTGGACACATAAAGTCCATCTATTTTATACTATAATTTCATTAATTGTAAATAAAATATGAAATGATTTGCTAACGATTGGGCATGTGCAACATCGACAGGAAAGATTATTATTGGTCTTTAATCTTGAGCATCTTTGAGCTAGCTTTTTCTTTTAGGATCGAGTTGGATCGAAAGTATATTTGCTTATCATAGTATCATAGCGAAACACATCCCAATTTATGGATTACAAGTTTTTTTTATTTATTTATAATTTTAAGTAATTTATTTATTCTAAAAAATATTTTTAACCAATTAAATATGAAAAAGTTGACAGAAAATGTTTTTCCCCTTACTAAACACATCCAAAAAGTATGGCAAATTTATTTGGGATAAAAATTAATCACAGTCTGCAACATAAAATTAATTACAACTTTCTTTTTAATTACCAAACAATAAGTTAATTAGATCAATAATTAGATATTGGCGACAGGTAAGAAGTCACTTTTCTCTTCCCCCTCCCCCTACCCACGCCCCCCACCCCCCAATTTTTTTTTTGTACTCCCCCGAGCAAATCCGACTCTAACCTCACACCTAAATTTTCCCTTCAACTTACACAACTCTTCCCCTCTAGTACCAGTAAATCCAGAAACCAAATAAATAACATTTTGCACAAATGAAAAGAAGTCACATTAGACTCATCCACCACAAAAAATGGTCAACACCCATTATTGTAGTCGCAATTTTGGCTCTAATACTGCTTTTTACACTAATTTTTTCCAACCCCAGTTCCTCAATTAGGCCTAGATCTTCAACCCCACTTTCAAAATCAAATCTTTTTAATGCAAAAGCTGAAATCTTGCCTGAGCTGCCTCGATTAGCTTACTTAATTGCTGGCACCAAAAACGACGTCGTTAGGATAAAACGGCTGCTTCAGGCAGTGTATCATCCTAGGAATTATTATTTGTTGCATCTTGATTTGGAGGCTTCAGACAGTGAGAGATTGGAGTTGGCTAAGTATGTTAAGTCTGAGGTTGTAATTAGGGAGTTTGGGAATGTTAAGGTTGTTGGTAAATCAGATCTTGTTACTTATAAAGGGCCTACTATGTTGGCTTCCACATTACATGCAATTGCTATTCTGTTGAAGCTGCCTAAGAATTGGGATTGGTTTATTAATCTTAGTGCATCTGATTATCCCCTTTTGACCCAAGATGGTTAGTACTTTGATTAACATTTCCTTTATTTATTTGTACGAATGATAATCAGTGGATGTGATTTGTTGGATGTGCACGAACTATATTTGGCTTGAATTGTATATGCAGTTGAAATGTTGTGAAGTGTGTATATTTGTACTAAGTTTGCACTCAATGTGATGGAGTAGTGGATGTTGTGATATTCTGCACCTACTGACTTAAAATCTTGAATTGCCGCGCCAGTAGTGAGTTTGATGAAAATGCTACTCCTCAGTAGCGCATGCACATAAAATTCTAAATTGATTGGCTCACCCTAATTTGTTGTTTCAATTTGATAGCAAGTGTAGTCTATATATGGTGAAGGTAGGAGTAAGGAGAAGTTGAGTAGCTGGAAATAGCTTGCTTATGTTTTAATAAGTTCATACTCTATTTTAAGCTAGAAGGGAGCCGTGAAGCAACGACCTATAGGTCACGTGGAAGCAGCCACTAATGCTTGCACTAATGCTTGCATTAGGTTAGGCTGTGTACATCATACCCTTTGGGTGCAGCCCTTCCCCGGACGTTGCATGAATGTAGCCATTGTGCACCGGGCTGCCCTTAATACTCTATTCTAAGCTAGAAGTAGTATTATCATTTTTCTAATTGTTTTTTTCCTTTCTCTTTTTGTTTGGTACATGGGAAAGGAGTAATTTATTAAGTTAATTATTTGAATATTTGCACCTTGTAGTGAAAGGTCTTTAAAAATCTATATCACAAGTTTTTATACTCTTTTCAGTTGATTATTCCTTTTAAGTTATAGTTATGACTTATGAGAATCTCATTATCACCACAGTGAGGTCTTTTGAAGGATATGTAGTTTATACGCTCTGCTAAAGCTGTGTAAATTCGAGGTTCTGGTCTTAAGTATGGTGTATGTAAGGAATGTTATACCGTCGATTAACAGTAATTAGTTCTCTGTAAACAGCAGAGTAGGTTGTCTTATCAAATAGATGCAAAGGTATTACATCTTGTTTCACTGTAATTTGATTCTGTTCTATTTGCCTTAATTATTTGGTGAAGAAACCTGAAAGCCACTAACTTTCAATCAGTTTTTATGTCTGGTCATTTTCTTTTCTTTTTCTAATGTGGTTAAACTCTTAGCTATTCCCAGCTTCCAGTTATCAACATTTGTTACAATCATCTTTATTCATCTAATCTCTTTCTGTTTGTTCCAGATATACTACATATTTTCTCATACTTGCCTAGGGATCTGAATTTTCTTGAGCATTCAAGTAATATTGGTTATAAAGAGTGAGCATACTATCACTTGATTTTGTTTCTACAGAATCTTTTTCTGATGACAAACAGATCTTATCTTATCTATGATGATTGCTGTTTAGTAACTTTGAGTTACGAATTCGATTTTCTAGGTTTTCAAGGGTGAGGCCTATTATCATCGATCCTGGTTTGTATCATATGAAGAAATCTGGTGTATTCTGGGCTAAGGAGAAAAGATCAATGCCTGCTTCTTTCAAGGTGTTCATGGGTACTGTTCAAGATTTGCTTCCTTTTCCGGATTCACCTATATATATTCGTGTATATTTGTGTTCTACGTTTTAGTGATTCATTTACCTTTTTACTTCACTGATAGGTAGGTTGATTTTGAGGAGGGAACTCAGAACAAAGTAAAGATTAGTACTCAGTTTCCTCATAAGGTCTCTTAAGGTAGATAGCACAGTTACATGATAAAAATATGTTAGGCCAAATACATAGACCGCTCCTTAAACTAGTACCAAATTTTCATTTAGACATCTAAGCTAAGCATATGACCTATTGGACACTCGAACTATACTCGAAGTGTACCAATTAGACACGAAATGCTGACTGGCAAGTGCATGCTTCTTACTCAAAATTAAGTGCGTGGAGTGGTGTTATGCTAAGCTACAACAAAGTGTTTACCGGATAATATAAAACTTCACTGGAAAAGTAATTATCCGATCATTTTTGTTCTATTTACTCTTCTTTTTCCAAACTGCAATTTCTTCAGCCACATATTCAAATCAATTCTCCCGTTCTATTTTCTTCTTGAATAAAGCTCATTGCAGTTACTTTCCTGTCACTCCACAACGGTTTTCTGCTATTTTCTTCTAGTGACAATCTAGAATATATGGCCATTACAAGAGCAGTGCATCAATGTTTAACTGGCAAGGAAATATAGATTACATAATACTTCAAATTTTTAACAGCAGCATCCAATCTCAAAATTCTCAAATGCTGCCTAGTGCACGCTCTTCAAAAATTTCCCAGAACTCCAAATAGTCGCCGAGAAGTGCAAAAATTATATAGCTGATGGAAGAAAGGTGTTTTTGTTGAGCACTATTTTTCATTTATGTGGCACAGTAAGGATTTTTACCTGCGATTTTTTGCCACTCTTTAAAGCCATTTTCAGCCAATTTGTGTTTCCAAGCAAAGTGGGTCTATTGATATTTACTTTGTTTTTCCAAGCCAAGTGGGTGGTATGTTATTACTCTACGTTTCCAAACAAGGTGGGTATTTTTACCAAGAACATTTTCAATGGTAACCTATTCATGTTTAGTTGTTTCCCACTTTCTTTCCGTTTTACACGTACATTTTGCAGCTGATGAAATAAAAAATGTGCTCCATTGTTTTTGGACTTCTTTCCGTTAAGTCCAGCCAGTTTTGAAGGAGATGAAGAGTTCTTTTTTCCTCAAGTGTTTTTGCTTCTCTCTTTGCTGGTATGTTTCTTTTTATTGTTTCTTCTGCCACGTCACCTGCAGTTAAATTTCGCGCTTGAAAAATTTAACTGACTGTGCCTCAAGTGTCTAATTGGTACACTTTGAGTATAGTTGAAGTGTCCAACAGGTCAAGTTAAGTGTCTGGAGGAAAATCCAGGGCCAGTTTAAAGGGCTGTGTATGTATTTGTTATAAGTTTCTATTGAATGATTGTAAGGGTAGCTTCATCTAAGTAGGGAGTTAAGTGGGAAATGTATCGGTGATGTTAGCGCTCTTCTGGTGCTTATCTATGTATTCTGAGCTTTAACAGCGCTGTAAGAACAATCCATAAGAAAACAGACGCCGAAGAGTATGCGCTGGCAGAATAACATGTCTCCTACCGGTATCTGACGTTAAAATATAGCAGATGTTGGACAATGATAACTTGAATGTCGAACCTCCTCCCCCTCCTTTTCTCCCCTTTTTTTTGGGATTGGCCCGGGGGGGGGGGGGTTATGGTAGGACTAGATCGTTCCATTTTGTTATTTGGAAATTTGCTTATTTAATTAGCCTTCATCTTCCTTTTTGATTTCATAACATGTTACCATCATATGCAAAACACATAGATGTCGTGACACAGAGTATATTGCTTTCAAGATGATATTTAAGCTTTTTCTCGTAATTGCTATCTATAATAGATTCATTTACTATTTTGCCTTCATTTCCAGGGTCTGAATGGGTGATGCTTTCAAGGTCATTCCTTGAGTTTTGTATTTGGGGCTGGGACAATCTTCCGCGCACTCTTCTGATGTACTACACAAATTTCTTGTTTTCTCTTGAGGGCTACTTCCACACCATTGTCTGCAATCACAAAGACTACCAGAACACGACAGTGAATCATGACTTGCATTACATCAAATGGGACAATCCCCCAAAGCAGTATCCTATAAATTTATCGCTCGAACACTTTGAGGACATGGTCCAGAGTGGTGTCCCCTTTGCTCGTACTTTTGCTACAGATGATCCGGTTCTTGATAAAATTGACAAGGACATCTTGAGAAGATCTCGTGGCCGGTTTTCACCTGGGGCTTGGTGTATGGGAACTTCTGCTCTAGGTAACGATCCTTGTATAGTTTATGGAAGTCCAGATGTTGTCAAACCATCTGCAGGCTCAAGAAGCCTGGAGAAACTTGTACTAAAGCTTCTTGATACTGAAAATTTCAGGTCAAGACAATGTAAATAAGTTATCTTCTTCTTCCTCGTGAAAATCTCTCTTTTCATTTTGTGTGAGGCATTCATTTATGTAGCATGGGCAAGTGTACAGATAGCCATTCTTAGGGATCCTATTTAGAAATTAGCCAGTATTTATTTTGTCCTGAAATTTTAAACTAAATATCTTTACTTCAGTACGATTTAGGATACTTTTGTCCCGAAAAATTAAATTGAAAAATTGAAATTCAGGACACACTGGCTAATTCCTAAATAGCAGCACTTTTGAGTGGTTACCTAATGTTATTTCTACTATTTTTATGTCAACTGTCACACCTCTCTTTTTACTACCCCACTTTTAGGGAAATGAGCATATAAATACGCTCGTAGGGTATACCCCGACGCTCAAATATCCGAAACGGGTAAAATAACGTAAGGGAAGGAGTTTTTCCAATTAAAGGACAATCGGTTCGGGATTTTATTGAGATTAATCAGAGTCGCCACTTGGGAAAGATAATGGTGTCCCAAGTCACCGGTTAATCCCGAATCCGAGGAATTTGACTCATAAAAATGTCTGCGAAGCAAAGATCCGGATAAGGAACTCTGTTAACCCGGGAGAAGGTGTTAGGCATTCCCGGGGTTCCGTGGTTTTAGCACGGTCGCTCAATTGTCGTTCCCGACTCTTGTTTGATTTAATCACAGATTTTAACAACATATAGTGCTTTTTACATTAAGTATTATTTTTTTAGAAAATTTGCGGCAAAGCTGAAATACACCGAAAGTCATAGGCGTACTGGTTGCGGTATGACTCGAGGCGTGTTTTCGCGATGCCGCAAATTCTCTAAAAAAATAATACTTAATGTAAAAAGCACTATATGTTGTTAAAATCTGTGATTAAGTCAAACAAGAGTCGGGAACGACAATTGAGCGACCGTGCTAAAACCACGGAACCCGGGAATGCCTAACACCTTCTCCTGGGTTAACAGAGTTCCTTATCCGGATCTTTGCTTCGCAGACATTTTTAAGAGTCAAATTCCTCGGATTCGGGATTAACCGGTGACTTGGGACACCATTATCATTCCCAAGTGGCGACTCTGATTAATCTCAATAAAATCTCGAACCGATTGTCCTTTAATTGGAAAAACTCCTTCCCTTACGTTATTTATCCGTTTCGGATATTTGAGCGTCGGGGTATACCCTACAAGCGTATTTATATGCTCATTTCCCTAAAAGTAGGGTAGTAAAAAGGGAGGTGTGACATTAACTAACCAATGGATCAATTATGGCTCAAGCACATATTAGTTGGGATCGGCTATATGAAATTCTGTATCCATTCTACTTTATCCAGGTTCACATACACCCATTACAGTAAAAGAAATTTTGATATAGATAACATAGTTCAATTTAGTTGGCTTTCAATGCTCTTTTTGGGTGTATTTCGCGTGCAGTAAAAAAGAGAGAGAAGGGCCTAGTTTGGTTGAATTATTTAATCTTTCATTTTAACATAATTGTCCAATATTTTAAATTTTTTTTTACAATGTCATAGCAGTAACACTTGATTAACATTTCTAGCAGTTACATATATACATTCATAACAAAAATTTGTAATAGTTATCCTACCCGTATTCCTAAATTTTAGGAAGTTGCTATGTACTCCCTCCGTTTCAATTTATGTGAACCCATTTGACTGGGCACGGAGTTTAAGAAAAGAGAAGACTTTTGATCTTGTGGTGTAAAATGAGACACCTTTATTTTATGTGGCTATAAATCATTGCATAAAGGTAAATTGTTTCCAAATAAGGAAAGGAGTCATTCTTTTTGCACAGACTAAAAAGAAAATAGGTTCACATAAATTGAAACGGAGGGAGTATTTAATATGCCTTCACGCTCCATTCATAAATGACTTTTCCTTATCTTTTAGCTCTATTTTGAAGAATGATTTTGTTTAATTGATGAATGTGATTTTAATTTCTCTCTCTTCCAATTATACTTGGATAAAGATGTCTACTTGGATAAATAGTTGAAATATTGACATTATAACTATTACATACCGTATGTGTAAGTGATATATGCATAGTAAAAAAATTATTTTATGAAGTATATAGTATTAAAATATTATTGGTATAAATTATAATATTTGAATATATTATATTAGAAATATATATGGTATATAGAGTTACATCGTTAGTTTTGCTTTGTGAATTTTATATTCAAAACTCAATGAGGTGCTAATTATACCTTATGCATACATCGTATATGTTTGAATTGGAATACATATATATAGATCCAAATTACATGTTATATAAATCTATAATACCGAATCCTGCAATGTAAAAATATACTATATATATCTAGGGTGCAATCACTTTATAACCCGTACAAAACATGTATAAATTTTAAAAACTTACGTCGATAACACCTTCCAATTCTGAAAAATACACACAAATATTTCAATAATATATTGTGAATATAACATGTATGGTAAAATAAGTCACCACTAAATGGTATTCAGAGACATAGAATACATTATATATATAATATGGGTATAATTCATAATTAATACAAGTGCATTCTTTTCTTGGCAAAAGCTTTGCGAGAAAGCTTCAGATGTTTCTCACTTATAATTTTTTTTTGGTAACTAACATTTTTATTAATCACCAAGAAGTAATTACAAAGCTATAGCATAGCTAACACAACTTGCTATCTATCTTTTACCCTCTATACTCAACTACCTCGAAATGTAAACTATATACAGCAGATTGAATTCTAGTAGTAGCCCTAGCACTAACAACATATGTTATCTCTTTTGTAATATGTTCGACTACTCTACTCTTTTGTTCAAATATTCGTCTGTTCCTCCCCATCCATATGTGGTAGCCAACTTCTGCATACACCATTCTAAATATTTGAGCTGAGTTTTCCCTTTGGCACTTTCCAATGCCCATCTGTAGAATTGTTGCCAATTGGAGCAGCCATGAAATTGTTTCTACAGCCAATTACACATTTTGATCCATATCTGTTGAGTAAATTCACAATGCCCAAAGAGGTGATCTCTAGTTTCCACTGCTTTCCTACACAGTACACATTGTGTATTAACAATGTCATTCCATCTAGCTATCCTGTCACAAGTCATCAGTCTCCCATGCATCATCAACCACAATATGACTTTAGCCTTTGGTCTTGCTGGATTGTTAAAAGCCAGTGCTTTCCATTCTACCCTACTATAATCTCCAAGCAAATGTAAATATATATGTCTGATCATGCTTCTATTATGTGTTTGCATGAATTGCCTAGTTTCCAATATTCCATGAGCATCTATTACTTTCCTTACCATTCATCAAGCTTGCTGGGGAATTAGCAATGTACTCATCTGCTGTTTTTTTATGTAATACGTATGAATCCAGTGGATCCATAATTTATCTTGTTTGTGAGCTAAATCCCAGCAGGTCTTAGCTATTGCAGCTTTGTTCCATAGCTTCAAGTTGACAATATTCAGCCTACCTCCTACCTTTGGCAAACAAACTCTATCCCAAGCAAGCAAGGCTTTCCTTGTTATTTTATTTGTACCAGACCAGATATATGACCTGCATAATCCCTCTACTGTCTTGATAGCTTTTGTAGGTAGAATGAATAGCTGAGCCTAGAAAGGTAGAATTCCAAACACATACTCTGTACTAACTGAATTCTTCCTGCATATGAAAGAGTCTTAGAAGTCCATGAAGTAATTCTTTTAGTCATTTTGTTAATGAGAGGCTGCCATTATATTATGCTCAGCTTCTTTATAGACAGTTGCACTCCTAAGTATTTATAAGGGAGTTCACCATTAGATAATCCTAACAGCTGCAATATTTGTTGTTTTTCCACCAAAGAAATACATCCAAAATAAGCTTCACTTTTTCTGAGGTTAACCTGCAATCCTGAGACCTGAGTGAAGTATTGAAATTTTTGTTGCATCGCTTGTACTGTCTTCATATGACCTCTGGAAAATAATAAGAGATCATCTGCAAAGCTTAGGTGAATGGTCCCAAGCTTTTCACATCTAGGGTGATATTTAAAATCTCTCTCATGTTTCAGACTAGCCAAGCTTCTACTCAAGTTCTCCATTTCTATAGCAAACAAAAATGGGGACATAAGATCCCCCTGCTTCAAACTTTTAGCAGCATTAAAGGGCTTAGTTGGTTCTCCATTAACTACAACAGAGTAGTTAACTGTTTGTACACATTCCATAACCCAAGAAATAAATAATTGAGGAAAACCTAGTTCTTCCATTACCTACTTCATGTATGACCACTCAACAGAATCATAGGCTTTCTGAAGATCTATCTTTATCATGCACCTAGGGGATATATTCTTTCTAGTATAATCTTTAACCAATTCATGTGCTAGAAGAATATTATCTGCTAGCTTTCTCCCTGGAATAAATTCAGCTGGAGCCTCATTGATGATTGAACTCATGATACCTTGCATTCTTGCTGTTAGAACCTTGGCTATAATTTTGTAGAGGACAGTGCAACAAGATATTGGCCTGAACTCTTCAACAGTTTCAGGCTTAGTTACCTTAGGGACCAATGTTATGGCTATGCAATTAATGGCTCTATACAACTTACCAGTGAGGAAAAACTTCATAATAATTGTTGTGAATTCATCTTTAACAACATGCCAAGCCTTCTTGAAAAAAATATGCATTGTAGCCATCTGCACCAGGAGCCTTGTCATTATTAGTAGAACATAAGCCTTTATATATCTCTTCTAGGGTGACATCTTTATATAAGTCATTCCTTTGTTGTTGACTGAGTTTAGTTCCCATGCTCATAACTCATTTGTCTATAGTAAGAAATGATTGCGCATCAGTCCCCATAAGTGATTTGTAAAAATTCACTACCTCCCTTTGAATGCTTTCTGGATCAGTAATTCTATTGCTAGTACTGGTCTGTAGATCTACTATTTGCTTCCTTTGGCTTCTCTCTTTCATCATAGCTGAGAAGTATTTAATGTTAGAGTCACCTAGTTGTATCCATTTGCCTCTGGCTTTTTGTTTCATGGCACCCTCTTCAATCAGTTCCCACTTTTCCAAATCCTGAATCAACTTCTTCTCTTGTAGCAACAACTCAGAAGAGCTGCTTGTATCAATGCTTTTTTGGACATGTTCAAGTTCAATTTTGTCTATCTCTATCTTTTGCTTAATGAATTTAAACTCCTCCACATACAATTTTCTCAGAACTATTATCAATGCTTTTAAATTTTTCCACACATTCTGCATCTTTTGCCCGTGAAAACTTGTTTCCAAATTCCCTGCACTTTATACGTAAAACTTTCATGATCAACCCTGATGTTGAAAAATTTGAAAGGTACTTTCCTATTTCTGTGCTGATAATTAAATGTTAATGTCATGGGTGCATGATCAGAGATAAATGGGAGATCATAGTACACAGTGGAAATATAATCCCACTGCATCATCCATTCATAATTTCCAAATATTCTATCTATTCTGCTAATGTCCCTAGCCCCTTGCTTATTAGACCAAGTATAATAGTCACCCTCCCATGTCAATTAACTAAGCTTCAACTCTTGTACACATTTACTGAAGTCTTAAGTCTCAGCCTGAGTAACTGGATTACCATGAATTCTGTTTTGTAATTGTAGTACAACATTGAAGTCTCTCCCAATCACCCAAGGTATGGATATCTTTTGATCTTTCTCTTTCAAGTTCTCAAATAATTATTTCCTTTGCTCAACGGTAATAAACCCATAAACTACAGTCACTGCATATTCTTGATCTTTTCTAATATTTGTAACAACACAATGTATTACATGTGATTCTACCTTAATCAACCGAACTGGGTAGTACATGGTATCCCATAAAATCTAAATTCTTCTATTCACTACATCATTATAATTGTTATATATTCCCCACCCAGGGGCAATGTGCTGACTAACACATCCAGCCTTGTGCTCCTTAACTCTTGTTCCAATGATCCCAGCTAAACTAATGTTTTTATTTTTAAATAGTTTTTCAGCTCATTCCTCTTGTATCACTTATTAGTACCCCTTACATTCCAGATTAACCACCTCATTGCTTCAGTCTAGAACCCCCACCTCTATCATGTGGTAGGGTAGAACTACTACTAGCACCTGTTGTTCCACTTTTTAGACTACCTCTGATAGCTACTGGAGTTAACATAAGAAAGTTTTCAAGGATGAACTCAAACTCTTGTTGCTTACCCTTGTCAGTAGGCTCAACTCCATTATCCCATGGATCTTTAGCTATCTCGTATTGATTTGCTTGTTGTACCTGCTCCTTTGAGTGTTGGTAAGGTCTTTCTTCTACAACTTGATCAACTGCCTTAGGAACCCCAGTAGTAGTTATTTCTGTGTGCCCAGGTTCTGAATTACCTTAAATGCTTTTGATAGGACCTTTAGTTCTCCATTCATATGTAACTTTCTTAGCTTCTCTTCTCCTTTTAGGTTGAGTCTCCTTTTGCTCCTTAGGTTCTTGGTAAGTAGAACAGACATGACCAATAGTTTGGCATTTGTCACAGTATATTGGCATCCACTCATACACTATCTCCTGCTGAAAACTCCTTCCTCTAGGGCCCCTTACCATAACTTCTGTAGGCATAGTGTTAGTCACATTCACTTCAATCATCATCCTTGCATATGAAATCCATTTCTGCTTGGTTGTACACTCATCAAAATATAGTGGTTTTCCAATAGCGCTTGCAATTTTACTCGATGCTTGATTTCCCCAACAGCTCATTGGCAATTTAGGAAACAATATCCACAAAGGTATATCACTTAGAAACTCCTTGCTAAGATCAAAATCTGGGGACCAGAGCTTCAAAATAATTGGCTTATTTCTAAACGTGTGAGGTCCATCATAAAATATCCTATGCATTTTAGAATTTTATCACAAAATATTCATCCTTGTGAAGGAATAGATCTGGCTCAGCTACATCTAGCCAATGTTGGGTAATGTACCTCTACATAGCATTGTAACCCAGGGTTTCACCTATAACATAGGCTATTAATGTAGCACTCCACTCTTCTTATGCCTCCTTCACATTCTGCATCTCAAGTTGGACTACAATTTGCCCTTCTATAATCTGAGTAAGGATATATCTAAGCGTTATTCCATGAGTTGAGATTCTGTTCTGTTGGAACAAATTAGCCCACATCTTTGGTTCTTCTCTCAGATTTTCCTGGTTTCCTTCTTTAACTTCTGGATTTACCTGTTTTTGAGCTCCTTTGGTAGTTTCATTGTAGTATGCTTGATCTCTGTATTTAGATTCTTCTACATGTCCTTGTCAGTCAACTCTGCTACTGTTCCATTGGATATTTCCCCATCTTTACTAGACCTATTACTCTCACTATGTTTAACTTGAGCTGATGTATCTAACATTAACTTCCAGATGACTTCCATGTTAATCAATAGGCTATCCTCTCCTTTCTCTTCTAATGCTCCTTCCTTCTGATCCGGTGTTTGTATGCTTTGATTTCTTTGTTCATCCTTCGATTTAGTACTAACAGTGTTTCTAACAATTGAGATCAGTATCTTAGGGTTCTTTTTTGGTCTTCCTCTTCCTTTATCTCATCCCCTAGCTATGACAGCCGCAACTCAGTGCACGTTTAGCTGACGTGAGCTGAGAGCATGGAGAAGAAACGAGTTGAGAATATTATATATAATTTAATTTTTGCAATGATTTTAGTGAACCTAACTACTGTCATGGAAAGAGGATGGTGGTGTCTATAAGGAGTGGAGGGAGACGTGGAGAAACTTGATAGAATATTGAAAGCAAGAGATATGGATAAATATAAAGAGAAAAATGAAAGTTGTTAGGGGTGATGAGAGAGAAAGTATAAATTGATCCCTCAATTTGTAGAGAACTGATTTTTAAATTTGATAGTCATTTAATGTCTAAATCTTTAATGTGCTAGACTTGTAAATGAATTTGCTACTTTTATAATAAATCAAATGTGATGTTATTTAAATAAATAATTTTAAATAAGTAACTTATTGTGTAAAAATCTCTTCATTTTATGCTTAAATTAGCACATTGTTTTTAAAACTTTAGTCTATGTTTGTTCATAATAGAAAAAAATTAAGATTTTTGGACTAATATATGTTCTCATATCTTTGAATGAAAATGATCAAGTCTAATTTTCTTATTCAGTAGTCGTTAATCAATTTTAAGCTGAAGTAAAATGAAAACAAAATAGGTCCTCCAGGGAATTTGAAGTAATTGGGGAAGTGCACAGTTAGCCAATAACACGTATATTTATTTTTAAGTCACTCTTTAAGATATTTTTAGTCTTTAGCCACTTCTTTAATATACTTAAACTGTCTGGATAAAAATACCCTTCTGCTCATGTCCTTAACTTTTGAGCTTAACTTCAGAACTTTAGGATCACATGTCCTTAATTTTTGAACTTGGAACTCTAAGTTCAGAACTTCAGGACTACATGTCCTTAACTTTTGAACTTAACTGTAGGACATCAGGACTGCATGTCCGTAACTTATGAACTTAACTTCAGGACTACATGTCCTTAACTTTTCTTGTAACGGTAAGTTCAGGACCAAGTGCCCTTAACTTTTGAGCTTATAGTCTAAGTTCAGGACCTATTGTCCTTAACTTTTGGGCTTCTTAGCCTAAGTTCAAGACACATTGTCCTTAACTTTTGAGCTTGTTAGTCTAAGTTCAGGACTTCAGGACCTATTATCCTTAATTTTTGAGCTTGTTAGTCTAAGTTTAGGACCTATTGTTCTTAACTTTTGGGCTTCTTAGCCTAAGTTCAGGACCTATTGTCCTTAACTTTTGAGCTTGTTAGTCTAACTTAAGGACTTTAGGATCTATTGTCCTTAACTTTTAAACTTGTAATTGTAAGTTCAGGACCTATTGTCCTTAACTTTTGAGCTTGTTAGTCTAAGTTCAGGACCAAGTCTCCTTAACTTTTGAACTTGTAATTCTAAGTTCAGAGCAAGTGTCCTTAACTTTTGAACTTGGAACTCGAAGTTCTGGACCAAGTGTCCTTAACTTTTGAACTTGTAACAGTAAGTTTAGGATCCATAACGTAGCAGAAAAGAAAACGTTATTTGTATCTTTTCACAATAAAAATAAAGATAAAAATAATTGTAATTTACATATAAGATTGATGTCAAATTACAAAAGCTAATAACAAAAAGAAACAACTAAAAAAATTAAAAGACTACAAAACCTTCATTTTCTCTTTCATGAAATATCTCCTAAAATGCATTCATGGTATTTTTTCAAGACACATACACATGAATTAAAAGACACTTTATACAGAAGGAACTAATAAGTTACAATGAATTTAAGGATGTAAACTTAGAATAGCTTGGCTGAAGGACGAGTTTAAGATCAGACATAGCCATGTGTTACTGAGAGAAAAAATGCACAGAAGATATTGAGAGAGAAGCACACATAGCCAGCCACTTCTGTACAGAGAGAAGCGAGGGTTTGGGAAGAAAAAAAATGGAAGAAAGGATAAAAATATCTTTTCAAAATAATTTTAATAGAATAGTAGCTATTTTTGCTCAATATTAAAATTGATAGATAAAAAATAAATACCACCTTATTTAGTGACCACCGCACACTATTTTTACGAAGTGATTCCCTTTCCTCTTTACACTTTCCGACTAAATCTAGAAGGGTAGAACAATTAAGTCCTAGGGGATATAAAAAATGTTAGGTGATTTTTTTATTTATTTACCAAAGTTTTAATGAGTAGAGTTGGCTATCCGAACACCACTACTATATGTTTCTCATTTTGCTTTCACAAAGGTCGTTTCCTTTAATTTAACAAATTGAACTAATTTTAAAATGATTCACCTAAAGGCAAACACTTATATTATCTCCCTTACCACAATTCTTATACACTTTAAAAGAACAAACATCCATCAAAAATACCTTTTACCTTTTAATCACTATTATTCACCCTTATAGTTGCCACAAATCAAATGGCAAATTTATAAATTTGAATTGTAGTAACCATATATTACAACTTACTATAAGATAGTTAAGGTGCGCGCAAGCTACTCAAATAATTAACTCAGATAATCGTCATCCCGAAAAAATATAACTTTTTGCAAGCAAGAGTTGGTTAGATTCTTCCCACCCCAAAAGACAGAAAAATCTTCAATTTGCTAATTATCTGAATTACAAGGAAATTAAATAGTTTCAAACGTAAAATCATTGGGCTTTTACATAAAAAACTTTAACATTTATATACCTTTTGAATAAGCTGCTTTTAACATTTATACACCCCACCAAACTTGTGGCTGAATATTTGGGGTCATAGGAATATCTTTTGTAATATTATGCCATAAGGATTTGTACGTGACTGCTATCACAGGATATGATTCATCAAATTAAGCAAGTGATTATGGATTGTTACCTGCCATCTTTGTTTGGTTACTAGGAAAGGTAAAAGTATTACATCTCTCTAATTTTATTTTGTTTTTAAAAGATTTTTCACTTGTTATTGATACGGCTATTAACTCTTTTCTTTGTATATTTTATTTTCCTATTTGCTTCGATTCAATGCTGCAACTTATATTTATAGCAAGTTTTGCGCAGATAAAAAGCATAACGATGATAGATATGCATGGGGTGATAAAATGAGTGGGTTTGGTTGAATTTG